>JAVSBS010024634.1:25088-89080 GCA_033124195.1 Coracias cyanogaster | reverse complement strand
GAAGGAGAAGAGAAGGAGAAGAGAAGGAGAAGAGAAGGAGAAGAGAAGGAGAAGAGAAGGAGAAGAGAAGGAGAAGAGAAGGAGAAGAACAAGAGAGGAAGAGAAGAGGAAGAGAAAACAGCAAACAAAAGGCATTGTTCAGAGCTATTGGCCAAATATGTTTTAAAAACATAACTGCATTTTTTCCACCTCAATGGAATATGGAAATTCTGTAGAAGTATTTTAAAGATAAGTACTAGTTAAGTAGCCCCCAAATAATCATATTTTTCTTTGAGCTTTATATTTCTCTTAAGTTAAATCCATTAGTAGATTAGGTTTTGCCAGCTCTATTCATGGATATTTGATCCTTGAATCCTTTCAAGAAAATCAATGCGTGGCTTTCCGGCTAATTAGCATAACGCTAATAAAATGTCTAAGGCAGCCGGGCCTGCCCAAACCCCACACTTGGTCTTACAAAGTCTGCGAGGAAGGTCAACAAGTACTCGGGGCCGGCCCCGGGCGGGGGCTGCAGCATCCCGGGCGGTGCCGGGGGAGCGGCGGGGACGGCCGCCCCTTCCCCATTTCCACACCCCCCACTCGTCCCCCCCCGGCTTTCTTCTGCAAATCAAAGCCGCCATCTGCTGTGACAAGTGTTCCCATTCACCTTTTCCCTCTTATCTGCTCCCTCGCAGGGAAGTGCTCTGGAGGCTGACAGCCTAATCTCCGTGCTGATGCTGCAGTTCTGCAGCCATCCCACCCCCCCAACGCCGCCTGCCCTCCCTTAGCACGGCGGTGGGGTCCCGGGGGGGAGCCGGGAGCCTAGGGGGGGCTTGGGGCTGCTGGCTTGCAGGGCGAGGAGGGGAGGTGGAGGTGGTCCATACCCCGCCGATCCCCAGCTTCTCTCAGCATTCGTCTCCAGGTGTTTGCCCCCTCCCATTTTTGTGGAAGATGCTGGGTGGGGACACCCTTGCTTGTCTTCTCCTTCACACTCTTTTCCACGAACTTGCCCAGCTCACTGGTGTTTCTCATTTGTGGAGAGGGAGTCACTGGAATGACTGGGAAGTTTATACCTAATGGGCCCAGCAATGGCAATGCAGCAGATCACAGAAATGCTGGGGGTAAACATTTTTTTCTTTTCCACCCAGTCAGCTCATGCTGACACATCTGTGGTTGCATAGGTGTCAACAGAGAGAGAATTATTTCTCTGCATGAAAGAAATTTGAGAAGGAAAAGAAAATGAAGGAGGAAGGGATAAGAAGCTCTTGTGAGTACATTTTTCCTGCTGTAAGGGGAAAAAAATCCCTTTGTTTTATTCCCTTCTCTGGATGTGACACTTTACACCCCTTCCCTTCTATCCTTTCTTATCCAATTTTAAAGGCTATGGTATCTCACATAAGTATTTCTGTGTCAGGCCACCAGCGCGGGCAGACAGCAGCAGCTCCATCCGCAGGGCTTCACCCTTGCAGTCCCTCAGTGCTCTCAGGAGGGTCTCAGGTGATTTCTCAGGAGTTAATGCTGATTGCTTGAGAGTTAATGCTGCTTTATTTTAGAGTAAATTCCACACTCAGCTCTTCCCAGCCTTTGGCCTGAACCCCGCTGTCCCAGTGTCTCCCTGCACAGCAGCACAATGAGGTCTTTCCATTCATCTGAACCATTGAAGGGTGAAAGAACTTTGCAAGTTCAGTAAAAGCGAGAAGCAAAGTAACTTTCATTAGTCGTAAAATTATTAGTTACCAGTAACCGATAGAACAATGTCACTAGATGGGTTTACTGTAGATACTGGAAGAGAATTGAAAGTGGGCAGTAAGCCTGCCTTTGCTAAACCTGGCTTGGGAGTGACTGCAGCTTCTCTTGCCTTGTGACTCTCGTAAGCGCTCCATCCATGGGAATGTGTTCATTAATGCTCTTTTCTTGAGAGTCAATATTTAACCTTTTCATTAATCATCTAACAATATTTGAGCTCATGCAAAAATGTTTAGGTTATTCAAAGCTCCTGAAGACTGTGTGGAACTTCAGAGCGGTAAATTGCTCAAAACCAAATACAAACAGTGAAAAAAGGTGAAAGACATCCAAAGTTTGAATAAATCACAGGTGCTAGTGTGGTCTCCAGAAAAAAAATAATGCAAGTAACATGTTAGAATCCATGGGGTTAAAAAAAAACCAAACCCCTGAAGTGCTCGGGCCCAAGCTGTAGGAGTTGACCTGGGGATGAGTTCCAACCTAGCAGTGTTTTGTTCCCCAAGTAGCTCCAGGCCCCAGAGGCAGAACCTGGCCCACCTGTGTGAGGCCCCATTTTCCCCCAGGTGGTCGTGGTTGGGGTGGTGGGCGAGGCCAGAACTATATCAACCAGGAACTGATCAGTCTGAAGAGAGTTCTTGTTGGGGTCAGTTAGAGGAGGTTCCTGTTGGAGGTAGCTTGCTGAGCTCTTGCTAGTGGTGTGTCCCTCTCACCTTGGCTCTTGCGGTGGCTGATTTGAGGTGAAGAACAGCAAAAAGATGAAGAATATGTAGAAGATGAAGGTATGCTGAGGGGATGATATTGTTGACTTTGGCACTGGCCTGTGGAAGAAGAGAGCTAGCAGCGCACCCCCTTATGTAATTGTAGTGTCTTCAGCCAGAGAAGGAAAGTTAGTCCATCTTGCAAAACTCTTCAGTTCTTCTAATAAAAAAAGCCGTCAAGGTGAAAGATCTGCAATATGAAGGGATTGAAGTCAGATTTGGAGAAGTCAACTTTGGAAGTTGTTAGAGATATGGAAGGATAACCTTGGAGGGACAAAGGAAGATGCATGAAATCTAGAGTAGACCAGAGACTTGTAAGGCGCTCACAGAAGCGTGCGACCCAGAGATTGCCTAAAGTGGAAGGACAGCTACAGACTGCACAGTATTAGAGGTGACTTAATCCATCAGTGGTATAAGCCCGAATTCTCCATGGCATGATTCAGAGACCCATTGTCTACCTTCAGAAGGTAAGTTGCTTTGTAACTATGTACTATGAATTGCTTTGCCTTGTGATTGGGACTGCTCATACTGGTCACTTGTGGAGACCTGATACTTGCCTCCTCTGCTACTCTGTTGTGGGATAGAATTTCATGCCTCTGTGCCAGACCTCTAAGGGTTCTCGGTGAATAATTCCTTGAAAAAGGTTCCTGATATTCTGTCACAGAAATCTCCTTGAAAACTGACTCATGGGCTTCTGCCCATATACTTGGTGCTTTCTCCTGGCTGGGAAGTCTATGAGAGGACATGGATCTGAATCCAACGTGTGCTTCTAAATACAAGAACCTTTCCCCAGTAAAATGTGTGTGGCTCATACAGTGTCATAGCGCTGAGCAGTACATTTTCTGAGCATGAAACATATTGACAAAATATCCCTGTCTCGCTAGGTGGGATTATGACAAAGTGCCGTGCCTTCATCCCTGTTGCTGCTGCACCGTTTTTTTGCTTGTTAGTTTAAGTTAACATATGTAACACTGCTAAAAAGCAGTTCTGCTCTTGTTCCTGATTCAGCTGTTCTTCTTGTGTGTGCTAGACCATGCTAGAGTACAAGGGTGCAGGGTGGGAATATGGGAGTTCTGGCTGGCGTGGCTGGGATGCAGGGCAAAGCATGGGACTGAAACGTCTCCGCTGTTGTGAATTGTGTGTGTGTCTTGCAGAGCTTTGAGGGCATTACCAGGCATAGTGAGCTTTGCCTTCTGATTCTTTCCATGTGACAGATACAGGCTGCTTTTCAGCTGGGCTTGCTCTCACACCCATAGCAGCAATGCCTCGGTTGTGGCTTGGGTTGTGTTGCACATCAGCAATGCTGAGGAGGTGGAGGAAGGTCTGAGCCAGCCCTATGGCTAGAGCAGAGGGTGCCCCTAGATGTCTGCAAGCGTGCAGGACATTTCTGTTGTCTTTCAGGAAGCTTCTCTACCTTGAACTGGCTGGCAAAGGTTAGGCTAAGCTTTCTGTGATGATTAATAAAGCCTTTGTGGATGGAGTCCAAGCCAAACCTGTGAACAGTCTCTATCTCTTCAGGTAGTTACAGCATTTATGCTAACTTGTAGATAATGTGCTCATAAAGCATTAATCTAATACCCTGAATTATGAAGCAGTTGCAGTTGAATTATTGTCTTTTTACAGTGAGTCTTATTTTGATACCCCTTCAATTTCTTCACAAAATCTCCTTTCTACCTGAAATTTGCATATTTGTTTTTTAACAAATCTGGTGGAATGTTTGATGGAAAGTATGAGGTAGATTAGCAAAGGTATTTCACAGGCTTAGGCATGTAAAATGAGCTGCAGTATGTATTTTGCAATAGCTGCCTCCATTTTTAACCCATGTCTCAAAGTTGTTGCGTTTTGGAAGTGTGAGCTGTAAGTGAGATGCAGATTGCAGAAGATACATCCTGGTGACTTTGAATTTAAATCAGTTAGATGTGCAGTAGCTCACCTTGTGAGTTTTCGAAGTCATTTCAAGGCTGGAAGATAAATTTGGCACACCTGTGCAAAGGTAGGACCCATCAGCCAAGCATCTTACAAGAAAGGCAAGTTTGACTCTACTGAGATATCCTAAACTAAGGTGACACTGGAGTCAGAAGCCTGTATAATCCTAATACTGAATTTATTAAGGTTCACTTCTGATTTCTGGTGACAGCAAGGCAGACCATGATCTTCACACTTCTCTCTTGAACCTTTCCTAATCACTTTTCCTATGTATAGGAAATACCTGGTGTTTATTCACTAGGATGAACTACATCTCAGATTTAAAATCTCTGCCGACAGGGAGTGGACTGCCTGTCGACACTTTTAGGTAACCCAGATGAGACAGACATCAGGATCAATTGTGTCTGGCTCAGCTTTCAAAGGGTCTAAGTAGTACTTTATACATAGAGCAAAACTATGGTAAGAAGTGGCTTGAGATATCTGAGGAGTTATATGCTCATTAGGTAAGTATATTTCAAAAAAATAACATACTTTTTCACGATGGGAAAACAAAGGACATAGATCTGATTTATTTTTTTTATTGCACCAAGGTGTTGCTGTACTAATGAGCTGTGAGAGCAAAGTTTCAATATTACAGTTTGTCAACCAATTGGTTTCCCAGCCTGTTTTGTTTATCAGATACTTACTTGATTCAGATTGTCAGTAAGATAGAGTTATGAGACAGCAAGTGTAACATTTCTTTTTCAGTGATTTTAATGAATCCCTTTAAATGTTCAAGTTGACTACCTCAAAATACTCCTGGAATTTTCAACAAAGTTGTTGGTTATGTTTACTAACTGCAGGAGAAAAAAATGCAGCTTGGCAAGTCAGTTTTGTAGTGATATATATTCTTAATATCCAGATAAACTCCTAATCCTACTGATTTTTTTTTTTTTTTGGCTTCAGTCATATCTGTTGAGTTAGCTCCAGAAGTTACTTGCATGTTGTATACAAAGAAATCCTTTTATCAGTTTTCAGCTGAATGCTTTTCAAATTTTTTTTAGCTATCTCTTGTCCTTTCATTAGGAGAAACAGTAGATAAAAGTTGATTTTGTGTCACATGGGCTAGCAAGTCCCTGTTCTCGTGACTTCTCTGAGCTAGAAGTCCTGTTCTTTTCAGTCTCTCTTCCTATGGAAACTTTCCTCATATTGCTAATAATATAGCACTGAATTACACAATGATGAGCTGAAACAGGATGCTTCCTGTTGTGCCATTAGCTTTTGATGAGTGGGTCTGCCAATACTATTGACTATCAATTGCCAGTTGATATCAAGTACTTGAGGTTCAGGGTTCATGGTTGGAGTAGACTGACACTTTTCCTGGTGGAAAAAGGCCAGCAGGGATTTGCTTATCTAATTTTGGAGTGGATGATAAGCGGCACTGTTGAAGGGGCAAGGTGCCAGCTTCCTTCAAAGAAGTAGTTGTTGAACGCTTTCTCAATAAATCATCTCTTGTTTCTGATAAATTCACCAGTGTTTGTTCTGCCACCTCTTTTCCTGGCAGGAGGATCAGGCTGAGCAACACCAGCATCATCTGAGACTTTTGCCTTTCTTAACCCTCATGATGTTGGTGCGTGCTGTGGGAACCCTGTGGAAATGGTACTGGCCAGGCTGTTTGATAACACTGCAGAAGGTCATGTTGGTTGTGCTGACTCCCCAGGGTCCAGGGCAGGTGGACACACCAGGTTGGTCTGGTGTGGAAGTGCCCACACTTCCCAAGAGAACACAAACCTGGTGACTGTGGCATTAGTATGAGCTCCATGCTGGGCTATAGTTGGCCTAAGACTTTCCTCAGGATCACCTACATCTTTGTTGGTCCTTGCTTCTGTTCTCACTCCTGGCAGCTTCAGAAACACGGCATTTCTGGACCGCTGTGGTCTCAAGCTGACTCCTAGCTGAGGAACTCCCAGGTGTTTCCTTCAGCACCCATCTCTACCTTTCTCCCTCAGCCAGTGCCTGTGGCCCAGCCCCCCTCTGACCTCTGTCCCTTGTCTAGGTCCTATCCTCACAGAAAGTTCCTTTGTCCATCGCTTGTGATTCCCTGTGGTATGTTGCTTCTCCGCTGAGTCCCACAACAACTCTTTATATGCCTTGTAACAGGAGCATTCGGGTATGCAGAACTAGTGAAGAGCAAAGGTTTTGGAAGGTAATTCTCAAGAGCGTTTAGATACTGTCAGGGCATTTTGTAAGATCAGTAACCCTGGTTGTTGCTCTGCCCACCAAAAATCTATTTTTGTGCAATTCTGTGTCCTAATGATGAATACTTGCTTCCTCCAAAACTCTTCCTTCTCATAAAGTAGGTAAGGAAACTGCTCCTGTTGCCTGTTTTCTACTTATGGAAATGTCAAAAGCAGTCTTGATTATGATGTAGATGTTATCAGAGACAATTCTATGGTGGACTTGAATTCATGAACTAAGATTTAATTCGTCTAACTTCTAGACGCCTTGATTTTCATGCAGAACCTCAGATCTGACTGCATTGAAGTTGTATGTACCAAGATGTGTGGGAGATGAGACATTTGCTTCGTGGTAAACTGATTTTAGGCTCAACATGATTGTGGATTGATATCATAAGAACAATAAACTTCCATTATCCAGATCTTGTTTCTCAAACTTTTGATCTGTCATGAGTAAAATTGTGATACTGAATTCATTTAAAGTCATAGATGTATGTGTGAAGAAATGTCCATAGGATACTTTTTCCTGTGGACATAGACAAATCTGGTGGTTTCTAGATATCATTGTGAGTATATTGCCTTGAATACAGTACACAGAAAAGCATAAGGGCCAGAAAAGAAACACAAAAATGTTACTATCGACCCTTGTATAACCCTGGTAGAAGTAGCGGCAGGAGTGGCCCTTCAGTGCATCACCTCAGGCTTCCTAGCTCTGAGACTGTAATCTTCTAATGATCACTGGGAAGAGGAGTTACTGTATAGAAAACAAGAGTGTGTGTGTGAGAGAGAGGCAGGCAGGCAGGGAGAGCTTTTTAAAATTAGTATTTTAAGTCTTCTGTAATTTGCAGCAAATCAAAACACATTATCTCATGACTAACATATAAAGAGATGGGTAATGATATAAATGCCTGCTACATTTCCGTATCTGCACACCCAAAGAAAGAAAATGGTATTTGTTCCCATAATTTTCTCATCCAATTGCTGTAAAAATCTCTCCTTTCTCACATCTGTCATCTGAAATATGAATATGCATCCAGGTAGCAATATCTAGGTAGACTGCGGAGTTTTCTGCTGTGGCAGAAAGAAGTCTCTGACAAAATGGCAGGGGGGAGATGATCAAGTTTTGCTTTCACACTTTTCCATTTTCATTTTACTGAGATCTGCTTTGATAGTCTTGTTTTCTGTTGTTGCTGCTTCTTTCAAGCCAACTTTTTTCCAGTAAAGAGTAGAGGAGAGCTGTGAGGAAAGGCAAAAGCAAGCATGTAAAGAAGCAGGTTTTACCCTTAATTTTTACACAAATCTTCAGAGGAAAGAGTGAATGAATGGAAAAGTTTGCCCCAGAGCTGTCAAAGGAAAACATTACTGGAAGTTGTTACAATTTTTGAGGAATTTGAATTGTCATTGCTTGCAATGGGGGAATCAGCTGTGTTCACTTAGCAATACAGTGAACTGAGGTTTCTTTTTCCTGGCTGTTGATGTTGAATTACTGGCAGTGCTCAACTACTTTCTGAAATAATCCATTCCTAATGCACAGCACTTTGTGGCAGCCGAAATGCAATGAAGATTTCTATAGATAGATATATTTTGAATGCCCTGCTGAAACTCATTGCTTTGGTACAGAGGTCTCATCTGCTCCCTGCTTTTACCATGCACATTCTTCGGTTGAGAAACCCATTGTTCTGCCTTAAACCCGTGAGGACTCAGATTAAACTATCTGAAAACAAAGCACTTAATGAGGGAGTAGCCTTCAAAACTTGTATACATGTGTTTGTGCTTGGGAAGGTGTCTGCGTCTTGTGCAACCCAAATCTATGATTTTTACAGAGATGAGATTCATTACTTTGGAAAGCAGCGTGTGAGGGGGATGTGATGCTGCACCGTTCCTGTTGCACCACACGCTGCAGCTCTGCTGACCAAGACCTTTGCACAAGTACATGATCCAAAGATTTCAGTGTCCTTAGTGCCACCAGTGCATGGATGCTGCAGACATGTGTATGTGTGCAAGTGGCTTTTTAATGTTTGCTTATATACATTTAAGTGCATGGGATTTTATAGATAGGACATGCTTGTGCTTGGCAAATAAAGCGTTAGAATGCAAAGTGCCCTTTGCCAGACACAATGGGGAATATGAAACAGAAGCCTGAAAACTCTTATTATCAAGTAATGTTACTGCTTTGTGCAGTGCCAGAAGAAACTTTTCTTATGATTTCCCTTGTCCTGTGGTGTCCTGTTCACAGCTGCCCTCACCTTGCCTAATGCTGGTGTTCTGCTTGACATCAAACACTTCCACCCCGAGGTGGGTTCTTGGCAGTCTTTAATATGACAAAATGATTTGGGCTTCCAGTCACCCAGTTTAAATCACTTCTACCCACACCGAAAAAAGGCTCCATGGCAATCCTTGATGGCCACAAGCAAAACACGGCTGGTCCCAGTCTAACCCTCAGCTGCATTGTCACCGTAATTGGATGTGATAGATTTTCACTCTGCTTTACTAAAATTTTGTTTGTAATTGAGTAAATGTGCTGCTCGCAGTTGAAAATAAATTAGCCCAGAGGAACAGCAGCACGAGCACTTTTTAGAGGTGTGTGTACTCTTTATATACATATCTCTATATACACATACCTATAAATAAAATAGAAAGGGTGTATGAACAGATCAAGTACCTAGCTAAGACTAGAAAAACATCCCTTTCATGACTAAATGGCATCCTGAACTCCATTTTCTCCACGTGTGTTGTACATTCCCCCCTCCCAGAGAGGGTGAAAACATAAAAGCAATACTGCAGACTGCAGCGTTGGGGAGGGTTTTCTTCCTCACACTTTCTACTTCTGTCAAGCCACCTGAGAAGTTGATATGAGAAGGGCATTTTAGAATAAAGACATTGCTCTGACAGCAAATACAAATGAAATAAAATTGGCCTAAGGCTTTGATGCCAGAACCTGAATGGGGAGCTGAGACTTGGCAGTGCACTAGTTTAATACACCAGAGAAAAAGAACTAGAATAATTTGCAATGCAGTATGATGAAAGAAGAAAATATAACAAACCTGGAGATTAGACTTTCCAGCCTGTGTATATTTGTATTTTGCACTCAAGTTGACCCATAAACATAGCAAGAAAAGTAAACCTGCACTTTTCACTTCTTCTGGAACAAAGCCGTTGGACATGGGGGGGGAATACTGTGTCAGGAGCTTGCCCCTGAGACTCCAGAGAGGGAACTAAGGCTCTTGCAATTTGTGGATGAAGTCTTCTTCATGGGCATCTCCTAACTCTGGAAATCGTCACCAGCAGCCATGTTAAACTGTTGCCCTGGTTGCTAAACAGATAAACAGGCTTTCTGGTGGAAGATAAGGAATACTTGTAGGAAAGATGACGCTTGTAGGACACCTTGTGCATGCCATTGATGTGTTTTTTTTCCTGCACGTGTGCACACACCTCTCTGCTTCCTCCCACTCCAATTACTTTCCTTAGTGTAAAAACTCTTGAGTTAAGGATTATTTGGGTTTTCATGCTTGTACGGCATTTATAACCAAAAGCGATCCTATGTGTTGCCACAATGCGAAGAGGAAAAAATAATGGCCAAGGGGTTAAAGATTGAGTTGGTTTGCATTAACTTGCGGGTCTGTTTATTTTCATATCCTCCAGAAGACATCATTTATTGGTCTCTAATGTTTTTCAGGTTTGTATGACCCAAATATGAATTGTTTGACTTTTTTTGCAATAGGCATTTTGGCAAGTACTGAATTCATTTTATGGTATTAAGTCAGCTGTAGAGAAAAATAAATAAATTGTTGACGTATCTGAGCCAATTATGGGCACTCGTTCATGTGCTGGATTCTGCCTTTCTCCTTTAGATATTTAAATGATTCCAGTGCACAGGCCCAGTCATTCCAAGTCTTTGGATGTATTTAAAGCAATTGAAAATCCCTTTTCAACACAGAAGTCAAATACTATTGCAGTCCCTTTAACAAATACTAATGGTTGCTTTAAGATTGTGGTAGGATTTTTTTTAGGATAAAATTTCACTTGCTGGTAAAGGAGTATTTAAGCTACACAGGAAAAGTGCCATGAAGTACAAGTAAAAACAGCAACAACCACTCTTTAAAAAAGAGTGGTTGCTTGCTTCCTATGTCCCTCCAGTTTCTTTAGATGTAGAGCTTGACTGAACAGAGAGCAACGTGCAGCAAATAAATGTGAGACATGCAGGATTATACAGCATTTTCCTAAAGGGAGCCTTTGGTATCGTCTCTCTCATACAAACTGTCCTTGGGAAGTAAACCAGCAATTCAGATAAACCAATCATTAGTAAGTCTGAATCCTCCAAGTCGTTAATTTTGGGTGGGAAGGGCAAGAGTACAGCTATTGTCTGATTCTGTCAGAGTAAGAAAAAGAAGACAGCGGTGCTATCTAATTCGTTGTGAATTTACGTACATTAGAAAAGCAGCAACTTTGTCACAAGTGCACAAACTATCACAAGCAAACAGCTGCTTCAAGCCTGATGGAAAAAGCTTCAGCAGCAGCAGTGCATTTGTTTGTATGGTTTAACCTATTTTTACGTTGACTGTCAGACTTTCTGCTTTTCACGGAGATATACAAAATCCTAGGTTAGGGTGTAAAGGAAGGCGAAGCTTGTAAGAAAGGGCTGCCCAGCTGGTGTTGGAGGTTATTAACTGAGGACAAAGCAGACATTTACAGCAGTGGGGCAGAAAAGGGAGAATGAAACACAGATCTTTAGTTATTTTTTTTTTTTCTCCTTCAGAAGTATCACTTTGTCCATGGCAGTTCAAATACTTGAAGGGAAAAAAAAAAAGCAATAATATGAATGCTTAGGCTTCCCCTAGGCATTTTCCATGCTCTAGATATCCCCAGAATATCACAGAGCATCCTAGCTCACCACTGAATAATGGCTCAAATATACCCTTCCCCTTGCTGGCTGGAGGGACTAATTTATGAAGAGAGATTAAAAGAATAAAATATAGATAGCTTTGCTAAGTGAAGACTACAGTGGGACAAAAGAATAGCCTACAAATACATGGGGGGAGTAAATTCCTGAGGGAGGTGAATTATTTAGGACAATAGGATGGGTTTAACTAAGAGTAATGGGATGAAATTAAGAATAGGAAAAATTGGACTGAATATATAAAAGAAACCTTCTTGACAGCAAGATGTATTTGGTCATGGATGACTGTCCCTTAGGAAGTGATGAAAAGACCCATCCTTTAGTACGTTTAGAGGCAGGCTTTAACAAAGCATTGGTTAATGCACTGTGGGAAACAACTTGCAGGGAAGTATGTGAGAGGTGTTTATAGGTATTGTTGGTCTTAATCTTCCTGTAAAACATCTCATCAAAGCAGCCCTCCAACTCAGCCTATTGGCTTTGCCGTCACCACACTTGGGATGACATGGATCCAGTGATTGCTGCATGAGAGTCACACCATCACCATCTTGCCCAAATGGAGTCTGGTAGATCCTGCAAGGTCTTCTCTTGGCATGGGTTTGTTTGGCAGGTCAAGGTGCAAATGATGGCTACCTCCATTACAGGGCTCCCTCTGTACTCTCAGATGCTGGATTATTCCCTCCCACTTATCCTACACCAGCCCATGGAGGTGCTGCTGCAATTTCTTCATCGTTAAAATCCTCCAGTACAGATAGCTTCATGATGGGAGCTCCCAGAACCCACAAATGCTTGAAATGCCTCCCTCTTTCAAATATGTGTTGGGAAGATAGTTCTTACTGCCGCTGTCAGTGACAGCAATAAGCGCTGCAACTTAAGAATTACATGGCATTTGAGTTTTGCTGTCTGTTCTAAAAAGGTAACGGGGGCTTTGTCTTGGGTGGGGAAGAGATGTGGTTTCTGTAGCTAGCTGCAGGATCCTCAACCCTGTCATGTGTCTGGGCATAAGAAGGAGCTGCAGTACAATATAGTTTGCACATGTGATTTTTATGATTAGAACTGCATTAAATAAGGAGACATGAAGTCCATTGCTTTTAAAGCAGTGGCAGACAGAACTACACTCAACGTGGCTTTACAGTCATTCAGATCCTCAAAACAGGAATAATGTGTTGCGATGGAAAGGTGTGACTTTCTAGATGCATCTGATTTCCATTATATTGAAAAGCTCCATTTTGACACTTAAAAAATCATTAAGGCTTCCTGCTTGAAATGTGGATGATTTCTATATTAGCCCTGCAAATCTCTGTCACCCAAAGCCTTGATGTGACCCCCTCTGATTCCTGAAGACTTCACCGTCACCCTGAGGGACGAGCGCCCTGCAGAAAGGGGGCTCTGAGAACGACCGGCCTCGCACAAAATGAATTCAGCAACTCCAGTTTGTCATTTTGCCCTTCTTTTGCAGGGAAAAAATACCCACCACCACCAACAAAAAAACCATGCTAGTGATTTCTTTTGACTTAAACTGGGCATTCAAAAAGCTGTTTTTATTAATGAATCATATTAAGCCATCAGTGAAAGGCTCCCTGACTCTGTTTAAATAACAGGCTATGATTCCTCCCTCCCGCACCCCCCTTCCCTTTGGCTCCACTGCTATTAATTGAGGAGTTTCTTTGTTTCTTTTCTAATGAAGCTAACAGAACACATCTGTCAGGTGCTTGTATTCTTCACCCGTCTATAGTATGTAATAGCCCAGCTGGAGGCTATAATGCTACACAATACCCCTGGCCGTTACAGCAACTATTTATTCCTGGGCTTTTCCTCAGATAGGGATTTGAAAAAAGTCTGAAATTTGGGCCTAATTGCTATTTACACAGCGATAGACACCTGTTCTAGCTGAGACACTGGCTCATGAATCCCACACCTGAGACCTTAGGGAAAGTGAAGGGGAAAATTTCAAGCAGCTGCCAGTCCAGTTCAGAAACAGAGAGCTTTTCTATGCGATATGTACGTACAGTACATAAATTCGAGCCTGCGTATTGCCATAGCTACTGTTTCATGGCCAAATGTTCATTTAAAGGCTTAACATATGCTGGTTGTGTGGACACACGTACACAGCCAGGAGGACAGAGTTTTCTGCCTTCACGTCTACGTTTTTATTGGACTCTCCCAAATTTGATGTGCCAGGATTTCTTTCTCCAAAGATCACTGGCCGCGGGTTGCTGCCAGCCGCTGAACTTCCACTCTCGCCTCACGTCGTGCAGCACAATCGCTCCATTTTCCCCTTGTTTATGCAAAGGATCCTGCTCTTCCTCTTTGTTTTTGTTCAGTGGAGTTTTTCTCGCCCGCGCGCTCCTCAGGAGCAATAGTCCATGGTGACGGCGGCGGCAGAGGCTTTGTTGTCGTAAAGCTGCTAACAGTGGGGACGCCGTGTAAAACCGCACATGAATCTAATATAAGTTAGCAACCTCTCCAATGCAGTTAAGAGCCCAGATTGATTAAAATGCAATTAGCTCATAAAGCTCCCTGTTCATTACCTCAGATGTTTGTCAAAGACATAGAGCTGAAGAAAAGGTTTCTTCCCTTTTCTCTCTCAGTCATTGTCATTCTTCTCCCTCTATTTGTTTCTGTTCAGTGCCAAACAACCCCATTAGTTAGGTGCGGGACAGAAATAAAATGTTATTGCCCTGCCACCTTATCAGATGACAACATCCTCTGCCACTGCCAGGGGAGGGAGCTGGGGTGTCTGCTTCTTACTAAACTTTTCCCTCTGGTATGGGGGAACCTCTGAGCTTTTCAGTCCAGACCTCTCTTTTGTGGGAAGATGTTGAATTTAGTCTGTTTCTTTAACCCAGTGTTGGGCTGTCATTCCGAGCCCACCTTTACAACACTTTTTTGGGGGGTGAGGAGAGAGGCAGGAGAAGAGGTTGAATAATTAACTGTAAAATTTGGTTCTCATGTCATCCAAAAGACACCTGAAAGCTGCTGAACATCAGATGCTGGAAGGGAAGGTGAGGAATAGGAACGTTAATAGATGAATTTAAGAAAAAAAAGGTGAGAAAAGCTCATACAAGGGATGAAATAAGATTACTGAGCCAAGCCGACTATTCTAGAGGCTTTTAAAAACGTATATATCAGAAACAGAAAGATGAGTCAAGGAGCCAGCAGAGCTTTCAAGAAGGGGTAGGGCACTCAGATTGGTGAGAGACTAAGGGGATACTGCTAATATTCATTATTTGCCGCAGGGCTCACAAAAGCAGTTCGGTAGCTGAGGAGAGAAGCAGAAATTCATTTCCCAGAGGAGGAAGAAAGAGGTAGTGAGTGATCTCAGGGTCACTCTAGGACAGGTGATAATGAAATTAGAGTTAATGAAGATTAGGAAGACACTAGGTCCAGATGAGCCTCTGTCCCAAGATTATGAAGATGATACTGGTAATAAATGCTCCCTGCACATGAAGAAGAACCTTAAAGGTAGAGGGAAACCATGGCTGCATCTGATTTAACCGGAGCTCTGGGATAATAATAGACCTTAACCTTTTCCTTCTAAAGACTGAAGTTTTAATAGCCGCTGAGTACCTGGGATCACAGACTTACCTTGATAAGGCTGGCCGTGCACTGTCTCCATCTCTGGAATAGCCTCCAGATTGAAGGGAACAGCTAATACAGGCTGAATTAGATACAATTTCCTTGCTATTTGACCCTGTATGACACCAGGACTACTGTCTTTCTGGTGAAACCAAATCCCTGATCTGTAAGAGAAACCAAACTATTTATATGTATGGATATGTATTTTTTGCAGAAGCTGTACATATGTATGAATATAAACACAGGAAACAAGGTGAAAGCAAGCTAAACTGGAAGTGTAGCCCCTCTAGAGACACTAAAGTGATGAGGTGACAGCTCGGACTCACTGCTGTCTTGTCCCAGGGTGATTTAGGAGGACACTGCCTCCAGCTGTAGCCTAGCCAGTGGGTAGGGACCCGGTGACCGAGTTTCTACTGTAGTGGCACTGATTTCAATTGCCTGATATAACTTTATATCCAACAAGGGTGCTGCCCGGGGCAGCTCTGGGGACATGCTGTCTGTTCTGCCACCTGTGTAGCCCCTGGGGATGGGTGTGTGGTTACTTAATGTCCGTGATGAGAAGAATTCAGGCCTGTGATCCTTGCTAGAGAAAACTTCTGCAGATTCACAGCAGACTGGAGTATTTCACTGTTTTCAAGTGTCATGACAGGATGTTAGTGTCCTACTCACCTCACCTGTGTTTCACCAGCGTGATGCTTTTATGGGTCTGTTCTAGACTTGGCAGTTTTGTCCTCAGGATCAGACTCATCTACTGCTCCTCTCTGTTAATGCCAATATATTCCTTATTTGACCTGGTTTTATATATGAACTGTTTCTTAAATGCTGGTTCTTAACACCCCTTGCATGTGTTGCACCTTCCTTCCCATATCTCTTATCACAGATGTCTTCACCTGAGCTACAATAAACTGGTCCTCAGGGCAGTCCCTTGAAACGCCTTTCTACTGAGAGGTTTTTTGGTAATCAAATAACTTCCCAATTGAGAATCAAAACGTTATGTTTTTGAGTAAATAGTAGTAATCTCATATAAATCCGCTTTTTGTATGATGCTGCCTCAAAAGCTTTCTAGTTGTCTTGGTAAATATTACTCCGTTTCCTCCCATTGATTCTGGGTTTTACTTCTGTGATGATTTCTCTCAGCTTTGTTGTCCATCATGTTTCTTAATAAACCTATACCTTTGGTTGGGTATAAACCCCACTGAATATTGCTTTTCTCCAGCTCTGTGTGCCTGGTATCTTCCCTGTTGTGGAAATCCAATTTACAGCTGTGACTGGTTTTTTAAATCATTAGTCCTGCACCTGAGTTTTAGCAGTTTCTGATGTTTACCTTGCTTTCCTTTGTTATCTCTCTAACCAAAATGACTATATCAGGAAAACGTTGTCGTTAGGATGCCATTCCTGGCTCTATTTTCTTTGTCATAGATTAAGCCCTTCTGTGTTACGTATGCAAAGTTAGGGTGAGTAGCGCTGGCCTCAGCAAATGTAAAGAATTTTCCAGGCAAGCAGTGCAAGTTTAGGGTGACCAGACAGTCTATGTCATAGCATCATCCTTTTGATTTGGCTCACTATTAATGGGTGAATGTCTAGGTGTAAGGGAAAGAAGCAGTTAACAGATTTTAAAAGTTAGCTTTATATGAAGGCTCCTAGCTTCTGTTTGTCGGCAGTCAGACTCATCGGCAACAGTGGTTTATTTTCAGCTCTGGCTGGTTCTCAGATTTCTGTCTAAACTTGGTTAAATGTGAATCACAGGTTACTTCCAACCTTTCCACTATATATTTTTTAATGACAAAGCGTGAAAAACATCATTTGGTCATTCAGAATTTAAGTCAAGTGAAATGGTTTGTAAGGCTTAATCACAGTTTAAACCAGCCAATTTTTATTATTATTGCAATATTAACTTGATACTTTTGTTCATGTTGACAAACAGCCTTTGAGAAGTCCTGCTTATTTTCAGCAGCAGTACACCCAAGATAAAGCACAGTTTGTTTTGGAGAGAGAGAATTTAGTACTATATGCTCTGATCTTCCTCGGGGAAATATTCTCTAGACCAACATATTTATGGCTCTATACAATCTGAAATACAACATATACATATATAGCCAAATGTATGTATGTGCGTGCCTAAAAAATGACATATAAATCTTTAAAATAGGTCTCCTGAAATCAGTGAGACTGTTAATGGATAAAGGCTTTATGCAAAGATAGCAGATTTCAGAACTTTTAAAGCCAGCTCTAGAAATCAAATGGCTGAATTACAAATAGATGGGAAGAGGGTGATGAGGGCTCCTCGGGCTGTGAACTCTTTGGAGTCAGGGCCTCACCACACCGCGTGTTTGTATGCTGCCTTGCGCAACAGCATTTCATTTTTTTGGCTGATTCCTAGGCACAGTGATAGTGAAAATGATTAACAGCGACAACACGTTCAGTGAGACTCGGGGGGTCAGCCCTTCCCATGCGTGAACGTCTGGCCATAGAGACCATCTCTATCTTACCAGGAACTGCAAAACATTCTTGCGGCCAAGAGAGTAATTGCTTGCAGAGAAAACTAATGTTGGGAGAGAACTTAATGTATTTTAAGCTGCCTTTTAATGCTATTTAGCAGGTGGAAACAAGGAAGAGATTTAGCAGCATGCAAACAGCCAGTTCTCAGTGGACCACCAAAGGGCAGGAGCAGCTGAGTTGGGCTATCAGAGACACTTCCAGATGTTGTCCAACAGCATCCATTTGACTCATTGTGTGGAATAACAGTGGAATCCAGATGTGATCGAGCTACATCTGAGTTCTCAGGGAAAGAAACACGCCTATACATGATATAGATATTATACGGTTGCTTGGCACAGTCCAGGAGTTTATTTTACATCCAGCGTTTAACCTCTTTCCCCCCCAAGGTACAAATGTCAATATTGGATTTTCTCTGGTTGAATGAATGTGTCACAGTACAGATTAACCACTGGCAGTGATAAAGGACTTCCACTTGCCAAAACTAAATTTCTCACAAATGGATCAAAACAGTCTGAGGTACAGAAAAGAAGCAAGACGGGAAATCTTGCCAAATTTAGTCACGATGGTTCATTAAACTGATCTTGAGACCTTGGCATATGTACTTTATCTAGGAGCTCCTGCTTTCAGCTGGTGGGAAGTCTAGGCTTGTGTGTCCTGGAGTGTCTGTGTGTGCAAGTGCACGTACACATGGGGATGAGGTGGCAGGGCAACAGCTGACAAGACAGATGAAGCTAACACTTATCACAGCAGAGTTCCTCAAAAGCCCACTACTCTTTTCAGTTATTCCCATTTTCACAGCATAGGCTGAATTTCCTCTCTCACTCTTGGGTATTGTTGCACTTTGTTAATCACAGAGTGGTGTGTGAGGCGTGTGGACTATGGGAGGACCTGGTCCCCGTGAGCTGGGCTGGGTGGGACCTTTGCTGCTGGGGGAGCCCTGGCTGCTCCAGCATGCTGGGTACACTCCTGGATGTCTGAGCACCTTAAAAAAATATGGCTTCTTCCCCCACCTCGTAAACCTGAACAGTATCTATTATTCCCACATAAGGAGTCTCTGCCTTTGTTTACACCATAGCATAGGTTGTTTAAGTAAGCTCAGCTCACCTCGGATTTAGCTCCTGCTGGAAAACTGACCTGCCCTTGTTATTTATTATTCTTTCAATTCTTGTGTTCTCTGCAAAGCTCAATGGCAATAACTTTATATGTTCTTCTGGTTCGCTGATTCTGGTTTTTTTTTTTCCCTTGGTATCATTTCAGAGGCCTTTATCAGTTTTCCACTTCTGTGATTTTTAAGTTTTACATGTTTATTGCCTTGTTAATTATCATGAACAGGGGGGGGGGGGGGTGTGGGGAGAGAAAAGGAAGAAAAAGTAGGATACACATGCATCTGTTATTAATATATAATGGATACAGTAATGTTGTCCCAATTGTTCACTACCAAATGTTAGCATTCACAAGAGCGACTTGCAAGGCAATGTGTTATTGAAGTGTGGTGAGTGCAAGATTCAAAGCACAGATCTGCTTTCTGTTTCCTTTGACTTTACATGACTGTTTGCTGGAGATAATTGCAAACACAGGCATCTAGTAGGCAATGGAAAAGGATGTACCAAGGAGCCGTACACGTGTAAGGTCAGAAGGGGTGTTGGTGGATGTTAAAAAGCAACAAAAATGATTAAATATTTTAAAATTAGCGGTTTTATATAACATGAACTAAGGAACTTCTAAAGGGTTGGCTGAGCCTTTCTTATCTTTGAAAAGTGAGAGAGCTCCAGTGAAGTGTGAGAAGGTCGGTAAGGGAGTCCTCCCTTGATCCAGGTGATTGAAATGACCTTTATCTTGGAGAACATTCTGGGCCAGTAACATCAGGGTTGTTATGGGCACCATTACCTGGTAAAACCAGTATCAATGAAAACTATGTAATGGGTTGGGTTGTTTTTTTCTCTTTTAAACAAACTTGATACCTTTCAGTAGTGAGATTTCGAGTGTGATGGCTAAAAGTACCTGTAGCATCATGGTGGGCTTCTATGTAGTGCTTGACTTAATGCTTGATCCATTTGGGTCAGCTCAGAGGACTGTCATGCCACAGAGGCCCGTGGCCATCCAGCTGGACGGGCAGTGGAGCAGGAGCTGTGGAAGTTGCACCAATTCTTGTTGCAACTAGAGCATGTCTTGGGTGAAATTGTCCTAACTGAAAACCATGCATTGATCTAAAATCAGTATGACACAAGTAAAATGGATTAAATTTTTCTATTTTAAATAATCTAAAAGCAACTGTATTATTAGTCTAAATTAGGTAGTGGTTGGTATGAATTATTAGTAAAAATAATAGACTGTAATGATATTTTTGTTACAGTAATAGTAACAGAATAGAGTCAAACAGCCTGACAGATCCAATAATTTCGCAGGGAATCGGTATCTAGTTGATCCTAAAAGGATCTAGTGAGGATGGCCCTGCCACTGAAGGGCCAGAAGGTGGTTAACAATGGCAGTCTCTGATCCTGGTGGTCTGGAGCTGGGTCAAAAGCTGAGAGCAGCCCAGCACCCTTCCCCTGGGTACGGAGGAGCACAGGGGGAAATGTTGGAGCAATGCCCTTTCCATTTGGTTTGTTTTTTTTTTTCCTGTTGTGTTTACATATCACGTTCCCTGTCTGTGTCAGGCTGATGGCAAGCAGACAACTGTGGCACTAACAGATTGTTTAGGTAGTATCTGTTCCTCAGGAGCAGTGATTTACTAAGTTTTACCAAAGTCCTGAAAATAGCATAAGCAGGAAATACCACCCTGAAAGGTCAAAGCAGTGTATTTATTAGGGAATGCAAATGAAAATGTAAATATAAAGGAGAGGGAGAGATGGCCAATAATTAGGAGATGCTCCAGGAGAGAGGGTGGGTGAGAACAGGGCAGCCGTCTCATGCAAGGCAAGAGGAAACTTAAAACAAGAAACTCTGGCGTAAGCTAAGAAGCCCATCTTCAGAAGAGCAGCCAAGCTGACCGCCTCCATTGCCTGTGTCTAGGCTGAACGGCTGGTGCATGCTGCAGGATGTGGCAGGAGGTCCCAGCTCCCACGCCTTGGGCAAGGACTCGAGCAAAGGGTGTTGTAGCCCTGTGCAGACCCATGCGCCTGGTTCCCTCCTCACAGGGGTGCAGATGGTGTTCGGGGGAGGATTGGTCTCAGAGGGCTCTTGCTCCAGAGTGGGGAGATCCAGCGCTTTCTGATGTTGCTTAAATGAGCTGAAGTTTGATCTTGAGATGTTGTGACATTTTGTTCTTGTGTAGCTGCTTGAAGGTTTGCAGTTGAATGTTTGACCCTGGCTGAACAGTACATGAGGGAGTCTTTCTCCTTCCAGCTTTTATCCATCACTTTGATTTGCAATAAACATGTCTGGTGTGATCTGTTGCTGAGAACTGAGGTATCCTTTTGGGGAGGAATTGGTATAAAAGGCAGCTGTAGTGCCTGCTACCTGCGCAAGCTGCACAGGTCTCAAAAGTGGGGATGTGCTCTCTTCCAGCCTGCCCACCATGCCAAAATAGCACTGGGGAACGACTTATTGCAAACATTAGGTAACACCTCTTCAGCAAAACCTTGGGTTTAGGGTTGGATTATGGCTTTTAGAATATCCTGGGCTTTTAGCTTAGGCCAGGCTTACATGAGCAATGGGGAGGGTTTTGTTGTGGCAAGCAGTGGCTGCTGGTGAGGCAGGTGGAATGATTGGAAAGTAACTGTCCAAGAAGCTCTGATCTGGCCGTGTCATGAATGAGCTCAGGCTCAGCATGAGCAAGGGGAAGTTGTCACTGCTGCTGGTGGCACCAGCAGGTCCTGCCTGGGGGCACAGCCCTTTGCCCCGTGGATGGTGCTGAGAGCACCAGGCAGGTTTTCCTTGTGGGCAGCTCACCACGCTGCCCCAACCACAGGCAATCAAGCGGCAGCTCACTCTGCTGCCTTTCCTTGCAGGGAGTGCTGAGGCCTTGTGGTTTTACTCAGAATGACCCTAAGGTGTGCAGTGCAGGTGGCCCTGCAAGGGATGACGAAGTGCAGACAGTGCATGGTTTAGGAGGTTGCTTACAAGCTGAATGTGGAGCCTTTCCTCTCTCATTTCCACAGGCCTATCTGCCTCTTGCAAGTCATATCTGCCTCCTGCCTGGCTCCTTCACAACATGCATGCAATGGGTTTGGTCCAGATCTTACAAACCCTGAGCACTGTTGCTCTGAGGAGCTGCAACGGTCTGTGTGCCTGGGGAGGTTTGCTGTGCTTGGTCTGCAAGGAGAGCCCTTCCCTCTCACAGTGCTATCAGCTCTGTCAGCACTCAACTTGCATGCAAAAAATTGATATTGATAACTTAAAAAGACAACATCAACGATTGGAGTTAGAGCAATAAAAGTGAAGTGCATGGCTGCTGCCAGGCTTCTTTCTCGCTCCTTGGTGTTCTGGCTCCAGCATTCAAGCAATAGATTTAAATATAAAACAGATCATTAACGACTGGCTCAACATCTGCTAATATTATTTTCCTTGCATTGTCTGTGCGTCTTTGTTTATCTCAGTGTGCTACTTTGTTTTTCCCCTTTTATAATAAGGATCATTCCTTTATTTTAAAGCGCCGCATCAATTTTCAATTGCTTGGGCTCTTGGAGCCTCCCACGCTTTGCCCACATGCTTGCACCGCACGAAGAGGTGGAGAAACAAAGCGAATGTGAAGCGTGGGATGATTGTTGCTTCAAAAAACAGTAATTAAGAATCTGTTAGAAAAATAACAACTGAGTTTAATAAGAGCTTAACTTAGCTGCGTGAGCTGGACGGAGAGAGACTCCTGGGCTGTTTCATAGGAACCAAGCAGCTCGACTCTTCAGGAGTCTTTCAAGTGACATTGAAGTGGATTCATGAAACCCCAGTAAGAGGCATTGTTCTTGTTCCTATTGGAGAGATGACTTGCCTTTTTCTTTAAAAAGAAATTATAATAACCAGCATTGTAATGAAAATTCAAATATGGAAAGCAAAAGCTTTGGTATAAAATCTACCCTTATACTAAGGTAGCTGATTTATATCAACAAAATCTCGGGCAATTCTCAGCTAAGCCCCAAAGCCTGTTGTTATTGTATTTATCACTCTACCTCCATACCATGGCGCAGATGATACAATATGCAAAATCACCAGCTGTTCAAATATTCATGGGGTACTTAAGCTAAGTGAATTGAGGATGGAGTGTACTTTTTTTACCTTGAAATTTGTCTTTATTTCTTTTGTCCCCACTCTCCCAGCTTCATACATCTTAAAGTTCATTGCATTTGTCCTGATGAAAAAGAACTAAAGAGAGAAATTAGATCTGTAAATACCTACTGAACATAACTTTCTGTGAAGCAGATGGACTTGGTAATACAGTATCGTATAACTAGAGCTGTCGTCTTAGAGCTGTTCAAGAGGATCTCACTTGTTACTTGCCAGAGACAAGAGTGCCTTTCGAGCAGTCTTTCCTTTTCTCACAAGCAGAAGCAAAAAGCCCCTTTCCTCTTCCTAGACCTCAAGAGATCTTCCATTACTTCAAGAGATATGTCAATGTACGAGGGGGTTTCTGGTTGTCCAGAGGGATCCTCATTCCTGAAAGAACAGGGAATCTCCCCCACTTTTAAGACTCTTTTAGTTCAGGAAATCCCAGTTCAGTACTTTATTGCTGGTCCTGGGCTGGGAAGCACTGCGGATCCTTTTGTGCCCCTCACCTGGGCCTGAGGCGGCAGTCTCGAGGTGCTAAGCATGCTTGCTCCCTCTATCTCAGAGGCAAATGCCAGAAGATGACTGTGAAACGTGGCCAAATTCCCTTGCTGTACCCTCTGTTTCTTCAAAGATCCCCCTTGCCTATTTTCATTTTTGGTGTGTGCTGGGATCTTGCTGGGACTGGTAGCAATTACTGTACATCTGCCCTAGAAGAACTCTCCCACCAGTGTAATACAGGCATGGACTGTTTAGTGTCACCCAGAGAGCTCTGACATTCCTTCTCTATGGTAACATGTTGCTACTTGCCTCTGTTTTTAGGGACCTTAAATTTGCAATATATGTGAGAGATGACAGTAGTACGCTAGTCATAGAATCATAGAATGTTTTGGGTAGGAAGAGACCTTTAAAGGTCATCTAATGCAACCGCCTCTGCAGTGAGCGGAGACATCTTTAACTTGATCAGGGTGCTCAGAGCCCTGTCCAACCTGACCTTGAATGTTTCCAGGAATGGGGCATTGACCACCTCTGGTGATGCCATAAGAAAAAAATGAAACTGTTCTGCTTCAGCAAGACAATTTCCTTTCTGCTGCCTCCGTCACACTGAGGTTTTACTTGAACACATAACGTTTTCAAAAGGTTTGATCAGTAATATTTTGCCTCAAGTTTTATGACAGCTGGTAGCCAGTTTATGCCAGAGAGAAGCGCAGGTTATATTATCCAGTGTCTCAGGATGGTTGGGCTGGAGGAGAAACGGACCACTTGCAAAATCCATCCCTGGAGTGACAAAATTTGGAACCATCTCTGGTGCTCACCCAGCCTTTGGCTTAAGGAGGTATTGCAAGACCCTCCTTGGTGGTAACTTAAATATTACCTCATTACAGTGAAATGTTAAGACAGATAGTAGTTGCAGTAGCTCCGTAATGATAACTCAGTAGTCTGAATATTTCCTTTGGGTATCTCACATGAAACACTTCAAAAGCTGAGGCACGTCATTCGAAGTATGAAGCAATAATTTGAAATACTGCAGATCCAGAGGCCGACTTCCCACTGAATTCATTGTAAATCACATGCATTTGTACTGTCTAAGTCTGGGCAAACAGCTCTCACCCGAGGAAACGAGTTATGCTCAAGTCTGCATAAACAAACCCACACACCAAGCTTATTTCACCCGGCAAAAGTCCACTCCTAAACACAGGTGGGAAGATCAGACTGTTGGCTTCCCTGCACAGAGACCAGAAAAGGCTGCGTTTCATTGCTGTGGAAAGCCAGGGTGTCTTCACTATGGTCCTTCAGGCTTCACCCATCTGCTTGGCATTTCATGGTTTGCCTTCACACAGAAAATGTTATTGTGTCAAGGTCGCTGTTTTCTGCCAACAACTTTACAAAGTGCCTGGCATGCATTTGGACAACGCATGGAGTGGAGGATAAGGTTCATCCCTCCCCAAAGGGAGCGCTGGAGAAATATCGTCGGAGATCAAGTGGATCTCAAGCTATTGGAGCCCATCACTGACATGAGCAGGCCCCGTGAAATAGCATCAGAAGCTGAGGTTCCCCATCTGCTCCAGGGCTGGCAGCTGCTTCAGTGCATGACAAAACCAAGGACATGACACCGTTTTGCTTCTGTGCTTCTTCAGTGCTTCATTCATGTTTTAAATAAACTTTTGACTTCTGTCCAAATGAAGTTAACTGTGAGGAAAAGGAAAATTCAAACTGCCTTGCAAACCCATGGAATTAGCCTATGTGGTAACTGAGCTTGTATAAATCATAACTTTTCAATCTTTTGTTAAACTAATGGGATTGAGTTTTGAAATACACTTTTTTTTTTTTAAAGAAAGCTAATAGTAATTTAGCTATGGTGAAGATCAGATCATCCACATCAAATTTGTTCTGGCTCATCACAGTCCGAATTCTCATGTGTCAGCTGTTGATGATTTTTCAGCAGTCAACCTCGAATATTACCTGAACTTCTGAAAAAAAAATCTGCTTCCAAAACATGTGAAAGGCTTCAACATGCAAATAATTGAGAGCTCCTGGACAAAGAGTTTCAAAGGCCCTAATTCTTTCCACTGCTTTGAAGTGAGGTTTTATGTCCCGGACTGCTATGGTCTGTGGGTCTTCCTCAGTGGGCTCTCACAGAGCAGGTGTCTGTCTGTCAAGCCCTTCTGGCTATTCATGAAAGTATCTTTTGCTATTGTAGCAAAGGATTTTAGAGAAAGTTTTTGATGTATGAAAAGAAACTTCATTACTTTTGCTAACAGCCAGGTAGATGGAGAAGGTTAAGTCTAACCATGGAGGTTTCCTGAAAGTTTGAGCCTGGTTTATCTATAGCCATTTCTGCAGGGAGGCAGACACTTGCTCTGAGCTCTGACTGTTCTCATACACACTTCTTCTCATCTGGGCAGATTCTCTGGGGTTTGGCACCACACTGGTGTGGCCACATGTTTCCTGACTGGCTTGGACTGCGGTCAGATCAAGCTTGAGTCTGCCTGCAAAATGCTGTGTAGACATAGCCTTTGATGTGTTCCTGAGCCAGATGTAGCGCTTTCCAGCATAAGGAATGTGGAATAACAAGTTTATGACATCTGGCAGTGCAAATGTTACCCCAGATTGAGCATTGGTTCCTACCCAAAATGATAAGCGCTCTTTGTGGGCTGCACTTCTTTGGGGTCTGTATCTCCAGCGCTCAAGCGTTTTCCTCACAGCTTGTGTTTGCCTGTGCAAAATAGATGGTACCTTGCATGTATATGCATGCAAACAGTTGATTTGCAGGTGGAAATGAGCTATTCCTAATAGCTGGAAATAATGAGAAAAATGAAGAATCTTGTGTTGAAGGCCTTGTCAATAAAACAAAGGAAAGAAGTGGCAGCATATGTAATAGGGCTGTTTATTGTCCCCCAAGTTAAGGAATGTTTTCTTGACTGAGCAATGTCTCTTCCAAATAACTTATGAAGTGCTTTGTTGTGGCATAAGTTGAGGTCAAGGAAAATCAGTATTGTTATAGGCATTTTGATCTGTCATGGACTGTTTCTGCAGAGTGACTGGACTTTGTGCTCCACAGTACGTATGTCAACGCCTGCAAGTTGATGCAGGCTAGGGAAGAAGCAAGATAATAACAAAACTGTGAAAACTTTTGGGAAAGAAGCTGAGCAGGGAGAAGCTGTACGTGATGTCTATGGGACTTGTGTGTGCTCAGCAGCTATGAAAAAGACCACTGATGGTGGTGCTTAATATATTGACTTAGCTGCTGAGCTGCAGGCACAAAACCAGAAGTTTCTGGGGGATCTGGCGGTCTGTGCTTGTTCGTCCTTCTTGAATATGTGGCAGGAGACTTTTAAGCAGATGCTCTCATACTGTAAGACTGCTTGGAGGGAGAAGCTAAGTATGCAAAGGTTGCTAATACCTCCGGTGTAACTTCTTTGCTCACAGACAATTGTACATCAGCTTATTCACTTTCAGCAGGACGTGGTGTAGGGTGCTGTGGAGCTGGCATGAAAAATACATACAACCGGCCAGGAAAAGTTACTCTTGCCATCTTGGATGTTCCTGGGAAGCTGTCATCATCCTGATATTGAAATGTCACTGCAGATGCTGTTGAGATAGATACCCAGGAAAATCCTGGGAATAGATCAGATGTAGTATCTTGTCCTGAAAGTGCTGTGTCATGTGGACTCCATACCTCTCATCTTGCTGATTAAGTGCGCAGGCACAAAGGGTACCCCGCTGCCCCTCCCAAACTCAACAGCTGCTACTTGGAAGAGGCTTTTTTCCTCCCATAATTGGTATTAGATGATGATGATGCCACAGGCTTTGAAATATTGGAAGCCAGCACTGATCACGCTTACAGATAGCTGAACAATGCAGTGCAATGTAAACTAGGCAAACAAATCCATCTGGGTTGCCAGAGAAGGCAGAGAAAAGCTCTAATCTTCTAGAAGCAGCTGTTGGCCAAGCTGACATTGAAAGGCATTATTTTTAAAATGAAAGCTTCTGTGTGGGTGATGAAAGCTGCTGGATTTCTTGCTTTGGACTGGAAGCACTTTTCGGTAGCCCAGGCAGAGATCAAAATCGTTGACTGCTGCAGAGTGAGAGCAATAAGCAGGACCCTCTTCAGTGGGTAATGGATTCCTGTTCACCCTGGGACACAGTGGGTTTTGCCAGTAATAGCTGCCTACTGGGACAGGGTGGGAGCAGTGCTGAGCCAGGGCAGGGCAGCTGATGGTTCACCTGAGCTGGCTGAGAGCTGGGCTGTGCTATACACCCTGCCTCGGGTGCTCACCAAACTGTGTAAGGCAAGAAGCAGGTATCCTGATGCGATTCCTTCTGGAGGAGTCCCAGGGCACGGGGAAGCTTATAGCCAGACATTAGCCCACAATGAGTCCTAGGGTGGACCTTGTCAGTATGGTTAGGTGAGCAAAACCTTCCTCAGGTAGCTATAGTCTGGCAGCAAACAGGTAATACCATGAGTCAGGATGTGTTACTCACATAAACCAAGCTACAGCAGTCCAAGCAGCTTTATTCCAGGACAAGTCAAGCCTAGGGTTTTTGCCAATATTATAATGTTAGAGGGAAAAGTCCCCAAACCCTGAAATTATATGATTATATTGTCAAGTGTCTTTAGAGGCCTAAACTTTGTGCCCAAAATGTTCAGTTAAAAAAAAAAAAGAGAATAATTATTTATGAGGATAGCCTTTTTAGCATCAAGAAGCATGTGGGTTTTCATCCAGGGTGAGATGGTACAGTTCAAATGCGAAAAGCAAAGGTGAAGAGGTCTCCCGTGTGTTTGGTGCTCTCAGGAGGCTGGTGGTAGGTTACCAATGGCAGTAGCAGCAGGTAAAATCGTTGTAATTTGTACTGGTGTTAACAGCCTGTCATGCCTGAGGGATGCTACAAAGATCCGTAGTTTTCTTTTGTGCACTGTGACTGCCAGAAAAATAAAAGCCACCCCTACCAGGATAAGTAGCATTATTATCCATGCTGCAGACAGGGACACTGGGGCTGCAGAGGGGTTTGCTTAGAGCCGTGGAGTCACCACAGGGCTGTCAGGCATTAGCAGAGGCAGGACCAGGACCCAGACCTCCTTTGAAGTGAGGAGACATGGTGCTGGAGGATGTTGCGTTGGGGTCTGTTGTGAGCAGTTCCTGTGGTATATGGCAACCAGTGAAGTAGTACACTTGACTTAAGGCTTCTAGGCTTGGAGGCTGGCAGGAGAATAATAATATCCAGGGTTAGTGCTAAGCTCCCTCTCTGAGAGCAAGATGTCCTACGGGCATTGGTGTTGGTGGTTTGCCTGGTAGAGCAAACACGGGAGCGGAGGAGCAAGCAAAGTGTTTCATTATCCTCATTGCCAGAGAGTTGAAAGAATCTGACAGGGAGACTTGTTTAGCTGCAAAGCCATATAGACCATATTGTCTAAATACATTTTGTTTTCCTGTTAAACTCCATTTATAAAAGTGACAAGAAAACTAATAAAATCTACTAAGAACAAGGATGGTAATTTAGCACTCAGAGGCTGAGAGAAAGGAGATGAGGATTGCCTGTGCTGCTCTAACGTCGTCAAGCCATGTCTGAAGTACAGATATTTCTTCTGATGAGCTATAAGCCTGCAGAGGAGGTGTTTTTTTTCTATCACTTTTTTCTCCTGGTCATCCACTGCCTGTCTTCTGAGGCTTTTTGTATGAAGTTGTTGCCAGCCAGCTTTAAAGGGAGAAGTTTAAAGGCTCAGCAGGTAGCACGATGTTCTGTGAGATGTAAAACAATCCACCCCAGACTCAGTCACAGGTAACTTTGCATAAGAGGCCTCTCCTTGATTTGCACTTGTTTGTGATGACTTTCATCCAACCTTGTCTGTGAAACATGAGATATCATGTTTTTAGAACTGCGTCTGTGTGGGTCTAGTGTGTCCATAACCTGTTTGACAATAGCCAGTCACTGCACTGCGCTTTCAGATGCACCTAAACAGTGCCAACGATTTAATGCCACAACTTTCAATGGCTTTGTTCTTTCCTCTTTTGAAAAAGAGAAATGGTGCATTCTTAATGAACATTTTAAAAACTAATTAAATATTCTTATTTAAACATGTCAATGTAAATGGCGAAAAACAAGGGGGAAAAACACTGAAGAAAGGAAAACCGAAAACCAAAATACAGTTTTGTGGAGTGATTCTATGTCCAGATTTGAGATTTATATGGCTATATTTTGGCGTCCTAAATTTTCCCTGTGATCAGCCTTTATCTTAATAGTTCCTGCCCAGTGCTGCTATGAGGTCAGGTTGTGTGTGGTTAAACAGCTGCTGTACTCCGACCAGAGGTGGAAGCATTTCCATGATGGTCTGAAAAGAAGTAGTGTATGGTGTTTGTACAGCTCTTTGGGGATCTTCCTGGATGAAAGGCACTATTATACGGGTAAGATCATTATCATTATCATGAAAAACCTTCTCAAGGAAGCAATTCCACCTTCTGCTTCTGACACCTCATTTCTCTGTTGTCTCAGGAGCCTCTTTTGTATCTCCTAGGAGTGTCAGTTCACATCTTAATCTCTTTGTATGTAATCTCATTACAGATAATCCCATTTGCTGGAGATGTCAGTACTTCTCCACCACGTGAGGAAGGATTTCCACTCGGCTCATTTTGTAACTGATCCCAGCTACATTCACTGTACAAAATAGACTGGCTGTAGCTGGCATCTCCCTTAGGTTAGGTTTGCTGTGGGCAGGGAAAGTCAAGGGAGAAAGAGAGAGAGACAGAAAGAGATAGAGAGAAAGAAGAAAAGAAAGGAAGAAAGAGAGAACAAGAGAAAAAGAGAGAGAGAAAGAAAGAATGAAAGAAAGAAAGGAGAGAGACACCTTTCTCCTTATAATATCTAGTGATTTTTTTTCTCTATCTCATTGTTTACATGAGAGAGGAGTTTTCCCTTAAAAAAATCAAGGTTTATAAAAAGACAATAATAAGAGAAGTTTGGAAATTACTTTCACAGCAATCCATCTTCAGTCGGGTCTGCGTGGTAGAAGCAGATGCACTGTGAGCTTCCCTCACTTTGATTTCTTGCCTTTTAGTAACTCTTGTCAATTAGGGAGGATATAGTCTACTCTCAATTCATTAAGTGCACCACAATTGTCAGTTAGTGACAGGCTCAGGGGAGGCCAGGACTAAGAAAACATGGAGGATAAATTATACAGGAAGAGCACAGTTTGGAGAAAAATGAGACCCTCTTTATAAAACATCCTTATCCTTAAAATCTTGAGTAAACTCCTATCGTTGATAAAAGTCCAAAACCTCATATTCTTAAGGGGAAGAGTGAGGAAAAAAAGCAGTCACTCTCCTTTGATGGTTTGAAAAAAGAAAAGATGTTTGTACCACTCACTGACTGGCTAATGAATAATCAGATTTCACAGCTTGAGTGCTGGGGTGGTAATTTGGTTGCACGCCATGCTCCAAATCCATGGAATAGTGCTTCATTAATGTGAAGACCTGTATAATCAAACAATTAGCAGTCTCTCTGCTGCTAAAGCAGCTTTTCATCAGCATATATACTTCGTTGTAAGATGAGTCTCAAATTACTGGATCTGACAGCAACTAGTCTTTTACTAAATCACAGCCATAGTAAAGTAGGGTGGACAGAACATTCATTTTTTTTAACCCATTTCTACATCTGCAAGAGGTTCATTCTAACTATGCCACGTGCCCTGTGTAACTACCATTGGGAAGGTGAAGACATTATAGGTGAACTGAACTGTCATTTAAATGATTAAATCACAGATTGGGTTTTTTTAACAGGATATTCAAATACCATAAATTAGCAGTGAAGAAGTTGCTACTTCTCACTTCACCTGCTTCTCACTTCTACCCATATTCCAGTACCAGAATGTCACCCTCTTCCCTTCCTTGTACAGGATTTAACCATATAGGCAGGAGGAAGTGCCACAAGTTTTAACTCTCTTTCTATGCTTTGACATTGGGTTCTCCTGAGGTCCAAGGGCAACTTCATCAACATGGGCCTGAGCAACTGCCCATGCACCTGCTGCCACTGGTGGGCAGGGGAGATGTTCCTTGGAAGAATGGGACAGTGCATAGGATCAGAGTAAACTGGCTAACTGTATGGAATGAGAAAGTGTTTTCCGTATGGATGGCTTCTGGAGCACTCCCATGCGCTAATTACAGCCACTTTCCCTCATAGTAGCAAATACATTTTAGTATAATTTCATGATGTACATGCTATGTGGTCTTTTTGTTTCCTTTAGTAATGCCTTCATTTTTCTGGAAATCAGCGGGTTTGTTGTGTGACCCAGCAGGGCTAGCTGCTGAGTGTACTGGCAACATCTAGCAAGTACGTGTGATGTCGGCATAGATGTTGCACCAGAACCTCAGCGAGTACGTGTGATGTCGGCATAGATGTTGCACCAGAACCTCAGCTTGCGTGAAACAGCACAATGAAGTTGGGTTGTGTCTGCTGAGACATTCACCCGTTACATTTATGATTTAATTTAGCAATAGCCTATCTAAGGTGGGGCAGTGCTGGCTGCAGTGTTTTATCTGGTTTTCTCTTCTTTCCTGTTTGTCAAAAAAGTTAGGTGTTTTACATGTTATGGGTGTTGTACCTGTTCTGGGACCCAGATGTCTGAAGTGCAGCTCCTGGTAGCTGAAAGGCTCAGTGTTTTCTAAATATCAGATGTAGAAGTGATGATGAGTTCAGGCTCACTCTAGAGAAGGTTTTCTCCAAGAGCAATCCTAAAACCTGACCATTTCAGAGAAAATGAAGGGAGAGGTCTCATTCTTTCAATATCTGTGTCAAATACAGTTTAAGGAGGCTGTGCTTCAGAGGTCATCCTGTTTGTCATCTCAGAAACAGTGAGATGGGAACTGGAAAAAGCCAAAATATCCCTCAAGACTACCTAGCTGAAACCTGAAAGCAAGAGCTGTGAGGGACTAACACATGATCGCCTTTAACAGAGCTGGACTCTATCAGCATTTTCACCCAGGCTGCGATCTCTTTTTGACTTTCAAGACTCTGCAGTCACTGAATGCAGAAAATCTGTCACACTTCAGTGGTTATTTGTTGATCTGGGAATTGCCCGCATTGTCAGGTGCACAAGCAAACAGAGCCTGGGGCCCAGCACAGGATCCAGCTCCTGCTCGCGGCCTGTTATGTGCTGTCACTGGCTCATGAGGTGCACCTTTGGGCCAAAATGGGCACGGTTTCTACAGAAACAAAATCTTAAACTAAAGCACGTAGTTTGTTTTTCCTTTTTAATACTATGATGTATCTTAATGCCTGTCCTTTCCAACACATGCCAACCATCTCTCTGGCACAGGCTGTGCTTCTGCTGTTGTATAGGTAATGCATCCATAAAGAACTTCACAAAAAAAAAAAAGCATTTCAGGTCATGGAGCTGGCTAGTTGAAGAGATCTAACATCTGGAGTTTTGAATTCTAACATGGAGTTTTGAAATGTTGGTGATTTTTAATCTTTGTAATGGTATAACTCATGAGGTCATGCGTTCTCATTGTCACAGGCAGAGGAAACAGAGTCCATTACCAGACACTAAATATGCTCATCGATTTTCTTAGGCATTCATCTTGCTTATAACAATTCGGATGTGTACACTGGAACTTATGAACTCATTCATAACGGTAGCATTGCTTTGTGAAATGATGTTGTGGCACATTTTGTCCAGAAACAGTTCTTTGTCTAGTCCATGCCTGGAAGACAATTATGAACATTTTTCCATTAGATTCCTCTACAAATGTCCTTGATGATCATTTCCTTGATGGAAATAATCCAGAAAGGGCTCTAATACACCTGGGAAGAGATCCCTAGCCCTGGGACAGCCTCTCTCCAGCATCACAAGCAGTGGGGCAGCAATGGGTTGTCTTCTCCAACTCCCCTGCAGAGTGGATCCCACCCTTGACCCCTTTTTCAAGGCAGTGTCTGCAGCCCATCGCTGGTGCTGTTCAGAAGCAGTCCCAGAAGCCCCAGTCAGGGCAACTGGTGCTACCTAAACTTTCTGGGCTCTTCCACAGCAGGCCATGGGAGGGAGGCAGAGCCAGGACCACCTGCTGATGGGCTGTGATGCAGTGAGCTCTGGCAGGGGCAGCATTTATCCTTGGGAGGACAGAGGGTGAAAAGGGGCCGGGAAATTTATGAGGAGGAGTGAGCTTTAACAAATGTCCTAGCAGAATTAGGCATAAAGCCTTGGCACAGGAGTTATGTCCCTACAGCTCACCAGTAATTTTATAATCTTACCCTTAAGCCATTTGATCTCAGGTTCACCCTCCCTCCCTGCAAACCCCTGGAAAACCAAAATAAAATTAAAAAAAAGCCAAACACAGGCAGGAATGCAATGAAAGCAGGGAGGCAATGACTATGCTTTCTCCTTGCTATGGACGTAGCGGGTGTCCCAGTATAGCAGGGGATGCAGGCCCCTGCCAGGGTACCCCGAGGCTGCAGGAGGAAAGCAAAAGCCGTGCCTTGCACCTGCTGTAATGGTTTCTGTTTCAGGATGCTCTTCCTTGAGACAGCAACACAGACTGCAAGGGTGACACTCTGTATACGCAGGTAACACATGTATGAATTTATACTATAATATTACATGTGCACACATGCACCCTTACCATTTTGAACCACGCATTTTTACCGTAAATTGTATTTTTTGGTTATCAATTCCTCAGCTGTAACAACTCTTTTCCTTGTGTGAGACCCCGCCATACGCTCTGTGCATACAAGTACAAGTGTCTCAGCCCATGTAACTCATGGAATACGCAAAATAAACTCCAATAGCGGTAAGAGGCAAATAAGATGAAATAAAAAAATATAAGTGTTGCAGGAATAGGGCCAAAAGGGATGGAAATATTTGCATGGTGCTACAAAAGATGAAGTTAGAAGAAAGTTGGATTGTAAGAAAATGAATGTATATATGCAAAAAAAAAAAACCACCAAAAAACCAAAAACCAAACAACCAGAATCTATTGTAGATTAATCACAACAAATACAACAGCTCTAAATAAATGTGGTCCAGTACTCATATTAAATGAGTTTCATTCGGGTTTGATTTTTAAATAATAATAATGTTATTTTCTTGACTAATTCTTTAAACTCTGCCAATTCAAAATATCTTTTTAAAACCCACCTTTGTATAAAGATATTAATTTTACCCTATTTTTGGAAAAACAGTTTAGCTTTCCTTTTATTTTTTTCTCTGTTGCATAAAACTTGTGTTTTAACAAATCACTGCCATGAGCTAACCCAGATCTGAATCCAGAAAATGCTCTCAACATTATCCTTCTCTGTTCACATATATTTGAAGTAAATTACATCAAATTGTATTTGAAATACCAAACTGGCATTAATGGAAGCTTTTTTTGCTCCAGGCACCATTTTAAAATAGATGAGCATAAAAATGCAGTCTGCATCATTAAGTTTATATGAAACTAGTGAGAATAAAAATCACCATGTAAGTTCTAATAAGATGTGTTTTTCATTCCAGTTTAATAACCCAAGACTATATTCATCTTCCAGTATAATAAATATACGAAGAGGAATGAGTTCTTTTGTGGGCTTAACATGTTGAGGTTCCCTTTTTCCCCCCAAGAAGATGGAGTTTTCTGGGAAGCTGGGTGAAGAAAATTCTTTAATATGGCAGTACAGAGTATTATTATCATAAATAATTAATGTGCACAGCAGAAGAAAGCCTAGCTTCATTAATAATTCTTATTTTTAGTTGGCATAAGCTAGAGGTGCTGTATCTTCTTTCATCCGATCTATGTCAATTTCCCTGATTTTAATTTACTAGATGTTAAAATTTTAAAGGTATGCTACATTTTGCAATGGATTTTTGTTTGTGACTTTGCATTAATATCCTACTGCTAATCTTACCCGTCGAGATTATTTTTAGTAACAAGCGAAAAAGGAGGGAAAAAAAAAATAATAGCAGCCAGGCAAGGTAGAGTGGGCATCAGTGTCAGCTCCTTTCATCTTTCATTTCCCTTTGGGACCAGTTAAGATGCTTCTTTGATTAAGACCTCAGGAAATATTAAAAAGCTCTTCTGTGAATTTAAACTCATCAAACTTGTCTCTGTTTATTTTTTTGAATACCAAGATAATTCACCTCCCACATTTCAAGAACACAGGTTCCCTCCAACCCAACCGCCCTTCTGTGATCAGCTAAGTCACTTGTCAGCATCGCTGAGCCTCTCTCCTAACGAATGTTAGTGCTTCATTAATGCACCGCCTGAGTCGGAGCTGTTCCTAAACGTTCCTTATTAGCACCAACGAAGAAATTAAGGTGACACTATGGATGGCACCGAGGCGGCGTGCCAGGAGGCGAGTGCAGGTAGTGTTGGATTAAAACGAAAGAGAATGATGTGACACCTGAAGGAAAAAAAAAAACCAAACCCACAGAACGGGGGGAAACCATTTTGTCTTGTTGCAAAATGTACTGGGGAAAGAGACTGCGACTCTCGTTGCAACTTTAGGAACGCCGATACCGTGGAGATGCAGTGTTAACCTGCATTATGCCTTTTAAACACATTTGCAAATGTTCTTGTTCATCGGTGCAAACGTTGGAGCTGGTTGAAAACTGGTGGGGTTTTTTCCTTTTAAGTATTTGAAAAGAAAATGTGTTCGGTGTTTATTTTTTCTTCCAAACTGTATTGAGCTGGCTGGGGAAAAAATAAGCAACGTCTCCCTCCTGATTTTTATACTTTTCTCTCCTTTTTAATTGTTTCCCTCCTTTTATTTTTCTTGTGACCAAAAGATAAAAACAGACATGTGAGAGAAGAAGAAAAAATATCACAGAGACCATGGGAGAAGGGAGCACCCTGTGAAAATAATATTTAAGGCAGGGGGAGAAGGAAGCCAGCAAAAAGCAAAATACATTAAGTTACTCACTTGGGGAAAAGGCCATCTTAACCTCATTTGTTTGGGGATGAAAATTTTCAGCTACTAGCAACACTTCTAGCATCTGAAGTAGCCCAGGTAGTCATTTCAGGATGTGTCACAGCATTTTCAGTCGTACATCAGAGTTCCTTATATAATCAATTCATCTTTAAGCGTTTTCACAGTTTTTTCCTCTCTTGGCACATGGTTCATGTACACCATGCAGCGATAGACTTGGTTTTGCATCATTCTTTTTTTTTTTTTTTAAAAGAAAGTACAAGTACCACACCATAACTGTGCACTTAACATCTTACCTTCATTACCGTCTGCATGGAATAACAGTCAGAGACCATATATCCATAGGGGTGCTGCTTTGGCTAGACTTAAGTCTATCTTCAAGGCACCCAGTTATAAATATTTTCAACCTTTTTTTCTCTTTTTTTCACTTCTCCCTCCTTTCAGGCAAATGGTCAGATTGTACCATTTCAGAACAGAATTGCACATCTGGCATCTTTATTTCTGAGGTTTCAGGATACTTTAGAAAACTGAAGGGCTGTGATTTTGCTGCACTATTGTTTTCATGGACTGTAAGAAGTGGCATTCCTATGTTTTATTTGGGTATTTGCTACCATCAAAAGGGAAAAAAGTGACAAAACTTTGTGTTTCAACAACAGCATAGTCACTAATCAGCAAACGCAGACCATTAATACAATAGGTGAAAGACATGAGCTTGCATGCTAAAATCTGCATTTTCCTGCCTTCTTTATTTCCTATTAATCCTCTGTGACAATGGGTTTATTTTGTAGGCAAATATGCAAATACCTTAATCTGGTAGAACAGTATGACAGTCTGAATGTGGGTCTCTTCACTATATGTTGAAAAACACTTGTTTAAGAGGACCAGCACTAGGAAGATGAGAAATTTCTGAGTGCAAAATCAGAATGTCTGCAGAAAAACTGTATTATTTTGGAGGGGAAAAAAAAGATGGGCATTGAGGAACAGTCTCCCCAAATAATGAATTTGCATCTTTTCTGAAACACAATTCATTAGTAAATGAGTAGGTGAAGGAATTGGGGATCTTTTGCTGCTTGCTTTCTGCCCCCACATAACAAAACCCCCCACTTTTAGAAGGTCTGTTGTCTCTTTATTTTATACATGAATTAGATAGTGTCAGCTGTTGGAACAATACTTCTAAAATACTCCTGTAAATGTTGAAACTGAATCTGTGGAGACTTCTTTGATTTTTTTTTTTTTGCAACATCCTAATTTGAAGAGTGATTTAAGAACTGATTGGCAGTTGGCAAAAAATGAATGATAATGAACTCATTTCGATAGAGATGGACCAGATACCATGCCGGCTGTCGAAACTTTTCAAAGCTGGTTTCTCTCCAGTAAATGTGATCCTGCAGGCTCTGTCCATCTGCCTACAAGAAAAGAGACATTCGCATTCTGCGGGAAATGCTGCTGAGAAAATACCACTGAGAATTATCGATTTTGTGATTGCTCGTTGCTCTCAGCGAGGAAACTGGACAATGAGAAACACAATGGCAAAACAACAGTGCTGAGTTCCTTCGGTTTCTTTTTTTCCCTTTTTCCCCCCCCTTTTTTTCCTTTTTGCATTAGCAGGTAGGCAGCATGTTTCAGTGTGATGAGAAGTATGTATATTTGCCAGGTGAAGGAGCAGCAGTTCAAGCAGGGCTGAGCCAGCCCCGTGACAGGGATGCTTGGGGCTGACCTGAAGCTGTCGCTTACAAGGATGGTTTGATTCTGGCCTCACTCTGATTTTCACCGGTGCAGACCGAGTCGCAGCTACCACATTAAACAGCTGAAGTGAAAAACTCCGCCAGCTGTTAGACCTCTCTGGTTGCTCTCCTGTTGCATGAAATTAAAATAGCTCTGAGATTTAAGGAAAATAGCATGAATTCACCCCAGATGCAACATCTGGGAGGAAGGGTCTTTATGGACCAGGGTACATCAGCCCACCTTAGTTAAGTCTGAGGTTGGCAGTGCTGGGGGACGGGTGTCCAGGCAATGCCCTTCTACAGGCGCCAGCCCCTGTGGTGATCCCCACCCTGGCCCCCAGCTCCCAGAGCAGGTCAGCTCTCAGTGCTCATTTCTCAGTTATTTCATTCCTCCTCCAAAGCCTGCCACTTTTCTCTCTTTCTTTTCCCCCAGGAGGTGGTTTCTGTGTCCCCCTCAGGTGTTTGCTGCTGCATCCCCATCCTGGTCATCTGCCCCCTCCCAGACCCTCCCCAGACTCTCTCCATGCCTCTGGTTTTGAAGGTGGCTCTCGGATAAAGTGCCTGTGAGCTTACCTTTGCACGGCATTGCTGCTAAATTTTTAATCGGCAGTAGTGAAACAAAGGGAGAAACTCTCACAGTATTTAACAAATAGCGTGTGTTTAAAGCCATGCCTTATCCTAGCTTGCAGACGTGAACAGGGTGGCAGGCACCTACCATAGAAGCCATTTAAGACCCTGGGAGGTTTTGCTCTGGTGCGTGGTACTGCGGTTGTGCAACTCTCATTAATACTACTTGGTGTTATGGTTGCACATGGCCAAAACAATACAGAGAGGAAGTACTTCGGCATATGATGCCTAATTCTCCGCTACATCGGTTGTTAATTAAAAAAACTTGGCTCGTTTCTGTCCCTTTACATGATCAGAATGATGTAAATAAGAACCTTATCCAAAAGCTTTTAAAATTCATTTTTAAAAAGGCTGGCTACAATATTTGTACAATATTTGCAGCTGAGCAGAACGAAGCAGGGAATAACTAAATCTTCAGCTTCCCAGTTTCTACGCACAGCCACTGCAGTCAGCTTAGACCTGCCCTCCGCACGGAGGGCTGAGCAGATTTCTGCGTGTGCGAGGCAGGATGCTGGCAGAAGGCTCACACCTGCCTTTGTGTAGAGTATTTGGTGTCAGCCGCTGCAAGAAGCAGCGATCTGTGTGTGCAGGGTGGTGGGCTGATTCATCTAAACAAAGTCAGTGAACCCAATTCTCTTAATTATGCACTGGTAAGAAGTAGAAGAAGGATGTTTCTGTAGGTAGACTCATACTGCAGACCTCAGCATGCCTGGTTGGTCCTGCTCCAGCCAGCGTGGCCCTTGCCAAGTTAGTCTTGATGCTAACAGGGTGTTGAAATCGTAGTACAGAGGCCAGAGTCATGCTCTTTGCTCCAGGCTAACTCCCAAGACTATGGTAGTGAGACCTTGCCTCTTCAATCTTTATATTTTGCTCCAAATGCTTTATTACCTATGAAACTCTCTGATTTATGTGGAAGGTAGATAAAAAGGAGTTTAAGTCAACCCCCAGCTTTGGAAGTGAAAGTTGTGATGCTAAACCGCTCCATTACAACCAAAAATCTATGGTATAATATTATGATTTGTTACACATATTATGATAGCTCTGCAAGAACTGAGCAAAAATTTGGGCCTTCTTGTGTTTTATTCACGAGTGGGCATGATCAAAGCCACCAGAATACGTGTTGCTGGTCCCAAAGGATTAACTCAGCTCTTACTAACACTTTCATTCCTGTGTTCTTGCAGCTCACATGTACATGGAAAAAGCACTCACAGGCTTTATTTCACTATGCCTTTGAGGGGCGATACCTGCTCAGGAGTTTTTCAGGGTTTTTGGTTAACATAGTTAATATAGTATGCCTATTTTCCAGGGAAGCCTGTTTCCTCACTTCTTCTCCATCCAAGAATAAACTGGTATTTTTTTGCCATCCATCGTGAAAGCGAGCCAGGGTCAGCACTGGAGACAGAGGGGAATCACTGTAGTGTGGATTCATTATACCCACCTTTTTTCCTCTTCTTCTTTTTCTCTCTCTTCTTTTTTTTTTTTTGTGTGTGTGTGTGGTATTAAAGAAATATGGAGTAAAGCAGGGCAGAACAAAGTGTTCTGGGAAACTGATAATCAAATGGCCTAAAGCTAATGTTTACTTTTTTGAATGTTTTACAGCAGCATTACTTGGAGATGTATTAAAAACAGGGAGCGAGAGGGAGGGAGGAAGGGAGCCTAATAATAGCCTTCCAGTTACAGAAATAGAGAAGCAGCATAGATATGATAATTGAATTTGGTTTGGATGGGTGATAATCCGCCTTTATGCTACAGCTGTAGTTCTCAGATTTGAGCCTCGCTGGTGGCAGGTGCTGGGCAGCCTCCCCTGCCATGAGAAGGCTCCAGCACCGCGTGCCCCAGTGCACCCCAGTTCCTCTGCCTGTGCCTGCAGGCTGGAGTCTGAGGGGTCTTGGTTTCGCGTGTGTGGTTCTGGTTTTTCTCCGCATTTATGGAGGTTGTCCTGAAGGTGACCTGGAGCCTCCCTTGCCTGCCTAGCCAGGAAAAGTCATCAGTGAAGGTGGAGGGGAGCTCTTCTCCTCCCCAGCAAGCTCCATGCACAGCCACTCTCTGTTTCTTCTCCATCCTAAATTATTCAGCTCCACACTTGGGGAGCTGACACTGCTAGTAAACCAAGGAGTTATATATTTTTGGTTGCACTTGGAGATTAAGTGCCACTTGAGTTATAGTGTCTAGATTCCCAAATATTTGTGTAATTTTAGATCATGAATTCTCATTCCTGACTATGTTTAGTATAAATATTTATTCACGCAGCTCTGTCTGTTAGATCCCATGGAAGAAACTGGGGGGGAGTGGGGAGGTGCCTCCAAGCTGGTTCTGTCACAGGCATGGGTCCCCTTGCTGTCTCATTTCCTGGCACAAACTCCAGCCTTTTCTTTGCCTGCTCTCAATGACTCTGGCGTGGGGGATATTCTAGAAAATGTGGAGTGAGAGGCAGTGAGTGGGATAACTGGGCTGCGGTGGGTGGCTAGCAGGGCCACCCACTTTCCTAAGGTGACCTTAAAGACTCTTGTGCCAGGGGTTCGGGGATGTCTGCATGCTGCCGTCCCACTAGCAAGAGTAGTGGGAGAAGCGTGAAAAGACTGAGGCAGAAGAAAAAGTCACAGCATCCTTCCTGGGTGGTGGGAAGCCTCCCTGTCACCCCTGGTGCCTTCTGTCCTCCTAACAAAAATCCTCCAAGGAACTTTATCAGTCTCTTTTGTTCTCTTGGTTTATTTTAGCAAAAGTGCTTCTGAAGGAAAAGTATTAATTAATTTCCTTTTCATATTAAGATGTGAGAAGATTTTGGTTTCTCCAGGCACTGAATTAAATTTTGGCTGCACAAGAGTTTGCATTTTCAATGGAGCCGTTTTGCAGGTCACCAAAATGGTTCCCCATTCAGCCACTCTCATCATCTGGGTCATTACGATGGATAGCCACGGCTGATGCCTGGATCCAACTCCCGCAGTACTCATCTGGCACTCAGATGCCACCTCTAATGATAACGAGAAGCATGATGCTGCTATAGCACCTTTTCTCCAAGTATTCAGAAGAGCTATACAGTTGTGATTCAATTAGCCTCATAATGTCATTGCAAGGCAGATAGGTAACGGGCGAGTTCCACAGGTGAAAAAGCAGAGGCATGAAGCAGTATGTTGCTTAAACTTCACAGCCAGAGAGTCCTGGTGACACATGAGGACCTGGGCTATGGTGCTCAACTGAAAGCCGTTCCTGTGATTGACAGGAAAATTAGTCAAGCTTCCAGTTTCCCAAGAATTTTAGATGACTTGCTTGCCACACAAGACTTTTTTGATTGTGCTGTCCTCAGTGCATCCGTGTTGGCTCAGGCCTTTGGTTTTCTTTTTTTTTGTTTCACACAAAAAAGCCCTACTTATCACCCAAAGTGTGTAGTTTGGACTTGGGAGGGCAAGGTTTTGGAGGCGTGTCAGCGCACAGTGTCAGTTCAACGCTATTTGCTTGTACTGCTCTTTAATTGTTAGCCACACAAGAAATACTCACAGCATATGCGAAGAGCAGATATCTATGACTATGCCACAGTCAAAGATGGAATGGAAAATACAAAGCACATCTACGAGCACTTTTTCCAGTACTTGGAAAGTGTCAGACTCTTTCTTGTCCAAATTCCAGTCTTGCATCCTTAGAAGAGGGGGAAAAAAAAAAGCTTTTTCTCCAAAACAGGGCCTAGCAATATAAATTCCAACCCATCCCTTTCAGTCTCTGGCTTTGATAGAAGTTTTTAGATTCTGAAAAGGATCATGCTAGATGCCTTATTAGAATAATATTCCAGCATCTTGACATGCAGCTTCAGATTTATATGGCAGCTTTCCTTTTCATGCCAACAGCTATGTAATACCAAAAGACTGCAAAAGGCATCATGCACTGTTCTTACAGTGTTTTTAATTTTAATGTGTTATTTTTTTAATGGAAGCATTGCTTTAATCCAAGAATCCTTGTTTTGTCTTTCCTATGGTTTTCTGGCACCCTTGTCAGATTACATTCTTCTCTCTGCAGTTCCTCACAGTGCACACATCTACCTTCTCAAAAAGAAAAAATGGTGTTAAAAATAAAGCCTCCATGCGAGCCTACCATTTGAGTACCCTCCTTTGACTTGGCCAAGCCCCGCTCTGAGCTCAGACCACTAACTGGTTAACTGGGAATAAACCCTGCCTTCACTTTACAGGAGAGGTCGGGGGAGGAGAAATACTTTAAGAGTTATTAACATCCACCTTTCATGGCAATGTTGGACACGTAAATGCTTCAGCTCAGGTAAATCTGGATGTACTGCCAAACCTTCCGTTTCTGTGTGTGTAGTCCTGTGTGTCTGAAGTGATGGATCATGCATGATGGCTGGTGGGACACACCACATACCACTCCAATTAGTGTTTTCACTGTTCACTCAGAAGAACAAACACCTGTGAAAGAGGTGAGGTGGAGGTCTTGTTTCAGCTAACCTGTCTCATTTCCTTTTGCTATCCCTGCTTCTCTGGGCAAGTTACAAACCTCTTTTGAGAGACTTTGAGCTACCAAAAGTGTCTGTGGGTCTATGGTTCTGGCAGGCAGAATTAAAAATGCAGGCTGGTCCCCTGCCTGGATGGATGTGCTGTTCCATCAGAAGTGAGATAGCCCACACCAAAATTTCTCCTGTCTGGGAAAAAGATGCCAAAGAGCAGAAGCTCCCCACTCCTTATTTTGGAAGACCAATCCACATGTCCTATCCTTCCTCCTAGTGAGGGAGCTTTTCCATGGGTTTTGATGAGCTTTTGATCAGGCTGTTTTCAGTTTCTGGACTCATCTAGTCTCAGTTGTCTGATCCTTCCAAGTGAACTAATAGCAGAAACTGTAAGAAAGTATGTATTACAGACAAGGGAGTAAACATTATGAAACATATGGGAACAAACAGGCCTCATCCTCCATCTCCCTTCTCTCAGGACACCCCCATCCTGACCCAGGAGGAGACCTCCTACCCTCTAGTTTATTGAAACAGGCACCAAGAAAGTATTCCTAGCATTCACCCTCAAAACCCTGCGTTTGTTTCTCACCCAGACAGAGACTGCGTTATTGGTTTTTAATCTTTATGGGAATAATTATTTTTTGAAAGGGAATCCAGTGTTCAAGTACAGAAACAAATTAAGGTCAGAGAGAAGCACCTAGCTTTATGTAAGTGTTTAGTCTCTCCTTGTGAAGTGGCTGGTTCTGCATGAATTACCATTAATAATAAAATGTATGTAAGATAGTGACATTCGGTGTGCATGTTCTTAGTTCCCCATTAAACTGTGTTCCCTAAAAAGGTTTCCAGTTTATTTAAACATGCAGGAAAGAATTTAATATTAAACAGAAATAAGATGTAATAGAATTATGTCAAAACACCTGAGGGAATTTTGGGTACCTTTAAGGAATGAGCTCTGAAGTGATTCATAGCTAGGGCAAGTGATAATTTAGCTGCTCTATTGAGAAGAAGGAAAAAAAAAAAGGGGGAAAAATGAGTTAATTCTTCCACTGCTATGAAATCCACAGCTATGAAATGCTGTAGTCCACAGACTCATCAGGAGTCTTGCCTCAATGTAGGCATTATTTTATTTTCTGATGCTGAAAATTAGTGTAGTGATCTTGCTAGCACTTCTGCATGCGCTTAGCGTAAGCACATGACCAGCTCCCTGGGGCCTGGTGGCACTGCCGATGTGAGGAGAGTTCACACATAAGTATTCGGAGGCTTGGATGCTGTTCTACAACTTCTGGAGACAAATGTGTGATTTAGTCGTAGCTTAAATTATGGATCTCATTACATCATCCTTGAACATTTTAGATTGCAGAATTGCATCAGATTCTGTAATGGGATAAAAACTTTACTCTTTATCATTTTTGGAAGGTTGGACATAAAACAGACATTCTGGTTAGTACCAAAAGGGCCAAAGCACAGGGCGCAGAGGCTTGACTTATTTGCATCATAATGCAGCTATAGACTTACTGTAAGATATTCCTATTTAAATTAATATTTTCTGTGTCAGTTCAGCAGTATCAGCACACTGCTAATGATCTCCATATCCATTACGATCAGTTCAAATGCACCTTAGTGTAGCCTTCTTACTCTATACTCCTGATGGTATTTCTTTAATCTGATCTGTAGCTTATTATTTTTATTATTCACAAATGTCACAGGCCTTTTCTCTCCCTTTTGGGATTGTTCTTCTCCTATTTTAGGTCTTTTCCTTTCTTCTAATGTTGCTTTGGGAAAGCTCTGGGGATATATAAAGCAAAATAGACAGATGCCTTCACCTACCAGATTGTTGTGAATAATAATAATCACCTCTTATAGATCCCTTTTCATTTTCAAAGCACTTTGCAGCAATTAACTAATTTGTCTTTACAGCAATCTCTGATTGATAGGTAGAGGCATTTGCATAGTGGCTATTTATTTAGTTAGTTTACCCTGCATTAAATGGTAGTGGTTTTTTTCTTTTCCCCTCTTTCTTTTTCTTCTTCTGCTGGTTATTTTCGCTACCCTTCTTTTTCTGAAAGGTAAATTTCCGTGGGATTGTTATGCCCATTAGCACTCCTAATCACTGAACGTAATTAGATTCTCATAGAAATGAAAGCATGCACCAGCAACAGATGAACAACAAATTCCTCCAAGAATATGAGCTGTATCTCTACACCAGTCAGGTATGACTGGAGATGTGGGAGCCATACCCAAGCCCTGCTTAAGACAGCTGCTTCAGATACCAGCAAAGGAGAGGATGGTGGTACACCAGTTCCACCAGTATATTCCAACATAACGAAGGCACTGACCTACAGAATATGTGAAGTAAGAAAAGTAAAAAACTTCTCATTTGGAATAAAACCCCAGAAATATCAGAAAATCTGGTGTTGAACCCCCAAATCTACCATGGAATTGAGGACCTATTTGGGTCAATAGAAAAGTGTACCCAAGTAGGATCTCAGTGATTTCTACAGCCCAGTTCACCAAAGAGAAAAATCTTAAATAAGTAGAGTTGGCCAGACCACTTGATTCCTCTTGTCCCACATTTTCAGTCTAGTGGACACTACATTAAGACCATAGCCCTTTGGTGGAGTGAACCTGTATTTTAGTCTGAAATACGGATTACCACAACATAATCTAGCAGGTTGTACTGGTACACCTGAGGGTGACAGCAGTCTCCTATGGCCTCCTCCACAGTCCACACAACAGGGAGAAGGTCTCTGCCAGCACGGCTTGTCCCATGTCCTTCTGCAGGAAGGGAATGCTCACTGTGCGCTGCTCACGTTAGGATGATCTGGACACCCATGTCCTAACATCTCCCCAGGATCAGTCCGGGCAGAGTGGTGGCAGCCAGCTGCTGCTGCAGCACTTGTGCCACTGCCAACGCTTGTACTGCTGCTTCATCCCCTTTTCTCTGCCTCTTCCCATCCCTGAATGACTCTTTTCCACCTTACCTTTTGTTCAGCCGAGTAGGCAATTTAAAACGTTCCCCAGAATGGGGCAGGGAGTTGGTACAAATACTAACACCAGGCACAGTCGTTGGGGAAAATATCTTTGATGTGTCTTTTACAACTAGCAGTGCTAATGGCTTTTGAGGTAACAAAGCTGCAGTGAAGGTTTTACTGGCAAAACTGAACTTAGTCACATGGAAAAGAGCACGGAAGCCCCCACTGTACTATCTTCTTGAAGTGTTAATGCAACAGGGATGCCCCGTACTTTGGGATAATTGAACCATAAAATAGTTCAGCTTTATCTCTAAACTCTCCAGCGCAATGCTCCGAGTGTGTAACCGTTCACATTATTCCCAGAAAATTAGGTCAGCTTTTCACAGAGAAAATGTCAAATTAAAAAAAAAAAAAAAAGAAAGAAGGAAGGGGAAAAAAAAAAAAAAAGAAAAGAGGCTTCCTTTAAAAGAACTTTTCCACCCCAGATAGGAAAATGTCACCGTATCCTCCCAGCAGCATCAGCCCCACTTGCAAGCCAGGGAGGGAGCAGGGGCCGAGGAACAGTGGGCAGCATCCGCACTCGGCTCCTTTGAGCTGGAACACAGCTGTGTTATGGCTGTGTCATCATTGCAAGCGAATTAAAAGAAATGGAAACATTAACTCTGTGGAATCTTTTCAGAAGCTGGTGGTGACTAAACCGGGAGGCACTAACAAAGGAAAGCTTTCAGCAAGTGTTTGGCATTTGGAGTGCAGCACGCTCTTTCCATTAGGCTGTTGTGAGGGTTAAAATTAATCCACATTGTAAGGGGACAAGGCTGCACAATGGATTTTTATTGTGGACCAAGGCACCTGGAGATGTGTTGTGTTGTCAGAAGGCTTAAATAGTTTGATTCCAAAATTTCACAGCCTATTAAAAGAACCACAAGAGTCTGGCAGGGAATATCCCTGAGATTCTGAGCATCTCTGCAAACCAACCAAAATCACTTGGAAGATGGAGATGGGCCTTCCAGCAGACTCACAAACTCAATCACAGCTTTGGTCCAGTATGTGGAAATGCAGCTCCTCAACCCACAGTTTATTTTGCAAGCATTTTGTGCCTATAAGCTGGGAGGTGGGAATTCATCTGCTCCTTGCTGCACAGGAGTATCACCCAGTTTGGCCTTGAACCTCTGAGTACCTCCCCATCAGAGGGAGAAAGCATAGTCCTGGAGGAACTGAGAAGGGAAGGAACAAATCCAGAGCGATGCACAGTATGCATTGCTTGCACTGAGGACACACACCGTTCCTGTGCATTGCCAGGCTCCCGGCTCTGGAAATGGTCCTCATGGGGTGGATAGGAAGAGGCCCCTGAATATGGACAATTTGGGCTGTTAGAAAATAACCACAAAGTTTTTGTGGACACAAAGTCCAAGGAAGTTGGTGCTTGCACAGAGGCTGGACACACCAGGTTGCAGAGCAAGTGTCTGACCTGGTTCTGTGTTCCCTGCCTTCTCAGACAGTTTTTTCCTCAGCTATTCACGGTCCATTTTTGCATGACATTCAGACTAGGCTGACCGGTTCTCCTTCCCCCACCAGTGCCACAAAGCAGCAGTTGCTCTACAGGCATAACCATCACTCCAGCTCTCGGAAGGAGTACACAGCCCCTGCCCGCAGTTTACTGTGCCTGGGCTGAGGCATTCCACCCGGCAGCCCATACACTCCTGTCTTCTTCCCAGGACATCCTCTTGCTATTTAGTAGCTCTATCAGAACTGGATATGGCAGCCATGGGATCACCAATGGCTTTGCTGTGCTGGAAAGGAGCTGGTGGTGGCAGCGGCATCGCATTCAGGCGGCCACCACCGCGTGTTGCTATGGGCACTGATGCAGAGGCAAAATACAGGCTAAGCCATCGCTTGATTTTCTATTCAAGCAACTCTTGAGTACTAAAGGAATGGCCATCTGCCAGTGTTTGTAATAGAAGGTCAGTATACACTGACATTCAGCAAATTGGTATTATATGCATTAGATCTGTGCTTTATGAGGTTTTGCTCCATTTTGGAAATGTGCAAATTGACTGAAATCACGACTAAAATTTTAGAGGTGCCAATCTGCAGCTGCAAGCATACTGACAGTGCCCCAAATATCCAGGCAAGCAGCAGGTCCAGCTATTTAAGACGCAGAAAAAATGGAAAATACCTGTGTGTGTCTGCTGTCGAGTTGCCACCAGCACCAAACCCTCTGCTCCAGCTCACTGCTGCCCTGGGTGGGACTCTTCCCTTGGGGAAGGAGGTCACACCGTGGGGATGGTCAGTGCCCCCGACTCGGCTGATTGCAACTGCTACCTGGTGGCAGCAGGAAGAGAGCACTTTTCATAGGTCTGTTGTAAACTGATCTCTGCAGGGTCCTGTGTGAGCTTGCCAGGATTCACGTGGAGAGTGTGAGGTGTCCACAGCCTCCCGTGGCCACCCAGCCCAGCCAGCATAGCAGAGGCTGGCCCCATGGGCTTGTAGGTGGGACCTTGTCCTCAGAGGTCATCCCGTGCCCAAAGCACACTCCTCGGTGAGATGCTTAAGCCAGGCCAGAAACAGATGGGAAGTCTCAGGTTTTGGGGTAGAGTTTTTTGATGACAAGTATACAAAATGAGTTCTTAAAGCCAAATTCACACATTGGTTTTTCTCTAAGCAAGTTATTTCCTTCTGCTGTTTCCCTGTGCCTTTGAGTATTTGAGGGCTGGCTGGAGGACAGCCCCCCTCCAGATTAGCACTAGCATTAGTTTAAGGGAAAATAAGTGTCCTGAGGCTGGAACAGCAAAGGCTGCTCCTCCAGGACCCTCATGCCTGATGCAGAGGCAATGCCAGCCCCAGACTCAGTCACAGGCCCTCCCACATCCAGTGCTTTCCCGGTGCTGTGCAGAATGTAGGGAGACAGAAGAAGGAGCTTTCACCCGCTAGCAGAGCTGGAAAGTCCATGGCAGCCAGCAAAGAGCAAGTTTTATTCCCAGAGGCAAGCTTTTCTCTGGGTGACCCAGGCAAGCCGGGCTGAGGCGATGTGGTCCCAGCACAGGCAGGCCCATCCCTGTGTCCCATCGCCCCTTCCCAGGCACAGCAGCAGTCTCACGGTACACACCGTCCTCGGAACATGGAACAGCAACTTAGCTATTTGCCTCCAATATTATGCCCCATTAACTTAAAGTCAGGCATGATCACTGATTATCTTTCCGTATTTTGTATGCATGCACAAGGTGAGCAGTAAGGAACAGAGGATTTCCTGTTCACAGCCTGAGCGGGGTTTTGGGATATGGCTCTTTCACAGGATGAACGCGAGCTGGTAAGCGGCACAGAGAACATGGCACTTTCCCGAAAGCTGCCACAAAGAGAAGTTTGAAAGGCAGTGACGTGACACGAGTCAAGAGTTATGTTTGTCTTTTTCTCTCTATGCTATGATGAATTGCGTATTATTTCCTTCATTAGCTTTAGGCTTCAACCACTTTGCAGTGCAGACATGAATAAAAATACCAAGTGGTTTCAGTCTGGTGACGATTTTATTCATTGGTGCTACATGTCAGATAATAGTTGTATTCCACTTCTTCGCTCCACAGGCTTTTCAAATATTTCACAGGCTGAGTCTTTCATTAGGTATCCTCACACAAAGTCTTCTGCCTCTTCCTCTGAAAGGTAATTGTTTAAGTGGATTAGTAGCTTTTTCTGGAGATGTGTAGGGAGTGGCATAAAAGAGCAACACGGCTGTGACACTCTCATTCTGACCTTAGGAATATACCCAGAGGCTTGCTAAGATCATAGGCTGCTCCAATTATTGTCAAGGGAAATTAATACACCATTTTATCCCAGATAATACTCATTGATCAGGCTGGGGAAAACACCATGATACAGAATATTCCTCCAAAACCTGGAAAACAAACCCTGCTGAAAATCTTACATCCTGGTGCGTTTACTCTGCCAAGTCTTCTGCTCTTTACAGAAATATTTTTCATGTGTTTTTTCATACCATCGTGACTTCATATTAATTAAGTGCCCCACCTCACCCTGGGTCTCTGAAAGAGAAGTATAATAGCAGAAGACACAGCCTCTGCTTCAAAGAGCTTGCAGCTGTAATGGGGCAAACACATGTAGCAGACAAATTGAAAATGAAGAGAGGGGCATTCAAAGATGAGAGAAGATAAAGACTTGGGCTTTGACATTGTTCAGCTTCGCTGTGTGCTGCTTGTAGTGATGCCGGTAATGTTTTTACATCCGCTTTAATACATCCTTCTGTTTCAAGACAAAAGTGGGACTAGAGACTGAGGCTGCTGGTTAGTAATGAAAAGGTAAAGACCAGCTGTTGTTCCTGATGAGTCTGATGTATTGCTCTGCGGTCATTCAGAAGGCTGTATGAGATTGTTAAAAACACGTCGGGGTTTTTTAACCCTCCTTTTCCCTTACTGCTAGTGAGATGTCACCCATGGAAGAGTTGCACAGACCCAAGCACCTCTGGGGTATTTTTCTTGGTGCTTTAGGCTGGGTGGAAATAACGGTGCCACCAAAGGAGCAGCTGTGGGGGAGAGGTGGCCAGGGCTGAGCTGTGAGAATGCCGGCAGGGAGTCAAACAAGCAAGCGATGTCTGTAAAAGTTGATGTCATAGGTATTGCAATGAGCACCCTTAATACATATTTGTAAAAACCTAAAGTGTCTCATAAATATTTGATATTGATGTTATTTTTCAATTTAGAAATTTTAAGAGGTCATTAGTATTTTGTGAAAATTGATAGGGTGGCTATTTCTCATTGCTAACGTTGGACATTTAACATCTAGTATTAAAACTGTGACATGACAATGTCTTTCCATTTGGATTTGGAACATAAGGCATGTGTTCACTCTTCTCTCCTTTGCTGCATTTATCCCCAGGTATCACCCAGCCCTCACCATGCACAGATGTTCCTTAACCCAAGGCCCATTCCTGTTTCACCAGGACCTTCAGAGATCAGCAGATCACATTTCATTTTCTCATTCCCCACGCCACCCACCCCCTTCTGCTCTTCTTCCTGCTTCTGTGTGTCCCTGTTTACTTTCCTGCTGCCTTCCCTGCTCATTGCTCCGTCCTGCAGCTCAGATATGAGGACACCAGTGCTGCCTGTGCCATGTCCCAGGCCTCCCATTTGCAAGGACTCTAGTTCATATGAAGCATCTCGCTGCTTTCGCTCTTTGTGTAGCCACAATTTGGAACAAAACTCATGTATTTGTAGGTGAAAATGTAACCTCTGCCTTTCTAGGGCTGAGGGGAAGGAATAAGTGGTTTGTGGTCAGCCTCAGCAGATGCTCGTGTCCTGCAGATAAAACCGCAACATTTTGCAGCCAGCAATAAAGGACAACCTGAGCATCCTGAGCATATGTACCTGCTCACTGTTGTGGGGCAAGCAAGGGAAGAGGGCACTTTAAGTTAACTCAGTTTCCCAGACTTTTGATCAAGGTTTGCACCTGGGATGAAGCCCTCCCTTATTTACGCTCCTTTTTGGGTAAAGTACACAGAATTGCTGGTGGGGCTTCCGTCTTGCTGGTCTCTCATATGTTTTCTCTGCTAACACTACAGCAGGCACGGCACAGTGCTCGGCCAACGCCGGCAAAACTCCCATAGGGCCGCTGCCTAATGTGCTGCGTTTAAGAGAGGTTGCAGAGGTGAAGCAGAACTGTGAAAATAAGAGACTATTTTGCTGCTTGCTGGAAACTGTGATGTCCCCTTTCTTTCCCTGGTAGCTTGCTCCAGAAGATGCTTGTACATGATGTAGTCCTTGCTCTCCTTGGGATCCACGCAGTGTTTTACTCATGTGATCACTATGCTGCTGTGCTGAGACCCCCTCCTGCTGCCTGCTGCAGTCTTGGTCCTCCTGACGGTTTTGTGTATGTCCCTTAGACTTCTGTGGTGCTTTTTCAAGTAGGACGGGTTGTGCTGGTGTCTCAGTCACACAAGAAGAAAGAAATAGCTTCTTCGTGCATCTCAGGATGGATTGCGTGTTGAAGTATATTCAGATGCATGGAGCTGGTTGTTTCTCTTTTATTGCAATTAATTGCATTAGTAATGCCAAACTCTGAATCCGAGGGGATTAAAATGGCAGTAATACTGCAGAGGCTTCATTGTGTCCTCAGTTTTTAAGCAGAACTTCCCATTTACTGCAACAGGGACTTTCATGGGTGGCACCACACAGCCCATGGAAATTAATCTTGTATTATTTTAAGTTTCCTGGACTACAAGGGGAGGATGGAGCGTCACCTCTCCTGGTTGTTTGTGACACATGATTGTGTCCCTCACACAGGCACTGGCAGGTTACGTGGTACCGAAGGCAGGGAAACCTAGCAGCATCTGCATAGCTCACTGCTTATCAGGAATATACACTGGCAGCCATACTGTAGGGCCGCAGCAGAAAAACAAAGCAACAATCAAGGGAGCCCTTTGTGATGGATTAAAAGGGTTTAGAAATGTCTGAGCCATGCAGTTTTCAAGCACTGACACTGCCAATGACTTTTTGACTGAAAACTAGAAAATGTGCTTACTGAGTGCACAGCCCGAGTTTTGCTTGTTTTCCCAAAGCCTGCCTTTTGTTAACGGCCTTTTATCTGAACAAAGTTTAGACACAGTCGCTTCATAAAGTGACCCTTTCCTTGAAATAAATCTGGTTAATAATATTAGAGCACTGCAGCCTGTGAACCGAACAAAAGGCCTGCGTGTTTATTATTGGGGCATAATTTTCTTTTACAATCCACACTGCGGCTCTCTTATCCTCCGTGTGGATCTCCTTTGCGTGCCCTGCACCTACTCTGCAGGTTTCATTCCCTGGCGTTGGGAGAGTGATGAGGGACACACAGGACGCGGAGCAGAGCCTGTCACCCAGGGGAGCCCCCTTCCCACCACTTCTCTTGATTTCTTGAAGAATTCATGCATTCAGCCAGTGTTGAAGACTGAAAACCACCCTCATCATCATCCTAAAATTTTATTCAGCCTGAGCTGACATCACTGAGGTATCTTTAGCTCCTTAGGAGGCAGAGATAATCTAAGCAGAATGACTTATTGCCCATATGATATGGTTCTCCCCTCTGCCTCCCTGAGGGGGACATCAGTCAAGATGCTCTTCCCACTGTCTCACATAAATGCTGACTGACACAGCAGGGGAAAGCAGGGCTGAGGGTGACAATTTAGGGCTTGGACCTCAACGAAACAGCTCTTGGTGCCTGTCATTTGTGGGAATGAAGCCAGCGATGGGAGTCCCTGCAATGTGAGAGGTCTGTGAGCCCCACGCCAACAAAGACACTTAAGAGGATGCAGGACCATATTCAGAAGGCCTCTGTGGTGTCTCTAAACAGTCAGATTTTGCAGCCTTTGTGGTGTTTAATTTCAAGAGAGCTATGAGTTACCCAGGGTATCTGTCGCCCAGGGTTTCCTGCAAAATCAAGGGGCAGAAATGGTTGCGGCACTCGTGATGAATAGTCTGAATATGGTCTGTGCCCTTAAACTTGACTCAGCATTTAGTCAGGAGCTGGAGGAATGAATAGAGAAGCAGGCGGTTTGTGCTTGCAGTGACCCGTGCTGCTGAGCTGGTCAGCTGCTGTGCTACAGACGTATTTTTGGCTTTTCCAGGGAAGCTCTTTTGTTATCACATCAAACTCTTCACTCAGCTGGCAGAAGGCACTCGAGCAGCTGTGAGTCTGGAAGAATCCAGCATTCAAGAGATGACTGCAAAGTTTGTTGTTTTTCTATATTTTCTTCCCATTCCTGAAAGATTTGTACGTGGTTTTGGTTTGTTTGGTTGGGGTTTTTTTAAAGCATAGGTTTAATATGTCTTTCTAAAATAAGTTAGTTAGCATTAATAAGAATACTGACTATAAACTGACAAAACCATTAATTCTCCCAGCAGAGATTATAATTCATATATCAGAAATTCTTCAAAGAGAAAACCATTTCACGGGGTGGGAAAAACCAAGAAAAATAATATCTGAGGCTCCAGGTGACATACTCTAAAGCAAAATAGGTGAAGCAAATTTTCTCCTTTTAATGCAAGCCTTTTAAAATGGAGCTTGCATTCAGAACAAGCTGGTTAGGCAGGTTATATTGTAGTTGGTTAGGCAGGCAAAGTGCCGTCCATATAAACAGATTGCCTAGATTATTTTCCATTTCAATTTCTGTCAGGATTGCTATGGTCTTATTGGATAATGTGGACAAAATAATGGTCTGTTTCCTTGGAGGTCTAAAGCACCAAGAGTGAAGAAGACATGACTTCAATTACCTCTGAGATGGGTAGAGCTGGCTTTTTTAACTTACTACCTTGGGAGCAATAGCAAGCTGGAATAGAAAGAAATGGGTCTGTCACTGGAAATTAATGGAGGGGTGATAAGTTCATATTAATCCCTATATGGTTTCTTCCAAGGTTTGACCGAGAACAGTTTCAAAACAAAAGAATCTTATGTATACAAGTTGTTGGGAGAAGAATATCATCAATATTTCTTCACACAGGGCTTTCCTATACAACTCTGACTTGCATGAATAGTTTGAAACTACTCTGCTTGTCTGAGAGGGGCTAGTTAACATCAGAGTACAGATGCTTAAAAAATAATATTCATAAAAGGATAGCAGTATTTCTTTGAAACAACTCATTCTGTTGAGTGGTCCAGTCTTGATGACAAAGGGTTCTGTTGATATAGCTTTTTGTGTGATGGATTTAACAGTCTGGGGGAAGAGCAGTAGGAACAACCAAGTCAAGATAGGTGATGTGAAAAGGCTTCATGCTGCTATTGTTCTTATAAAACTCACACTCCACCCTGACGTTTCCATCCTAGGGCATCTGTGCCATAGGCACTGAGTGTCAGAACAGGTCTGCAAAGCTGGATGTTTGCCTGCTCTTTCTGTCCAGGTGCGGTTGTGTTCCTCCGGCATGGAGGAGCACATTACCGGTTGCAGGGTGCCAGGAAGTGCAGTAAGCAGACAAAAAGAGACCTGGTTCTGCATGACGTTTTCCTTTATGTTGTCACTTAAATCCAAGCAAAAAGGGACAGAACTACAGTTTTTCAGTCCTTTTCCACCTGTGAGTATTGATGGTACAGAATGTTAGGAAGCCCAGAGGAAGGTGATCTCCTGCTGGTACTACAACAATAAAGGTTCTGGTCTACTGGTATAGCTGCATGAAAAGAAGCATTACAATTCATCCACTCTAAGACATATTGCCCTTAATCCCTTCAATCTGACATATGTATTTTTCTCTCTGGCAAGCAAGCTATTCCTGCAGCTTGTAAAGGTAAAAATGATGACTGTAGTTTTTACACTAAGCAAAATCCAGATGTGTTTGACTTTATAATTTTGGTATAAATACTAGGGCAGTACTCTACCCCTTACAAAGGTTGGAAGGCACTATTGAAGTTGTTTTAGACCAAAGCCCATGCTCAAAGCAGGGTCATGCAGAGCAGACCACTAGTGTTGTGACCGTTGAGTTCTGTTTTTTCCTTAGGTTTTAACAAAATTTCTTGCATTGCAATTTGTGCCTGTTGCCTCTTGTCCTGTCGCAGGATACCAGTGAAAAGAGTTTGGCTCTTTTTTGCATGCTTTCATCAGGCATTTGTACACACTGATATGATTCCTCCTGAGCCTTCTCTTCTCCTGGCCGGATGATCCCAGCTCTCTCAGCCTCTTCTCCTATGTCAGATGCTCCAATCCCTTAATCATCTCTGTCACCTCTTGTTGGACTCACTCTAGTTTGTCTACGTCTCTCTTGTGCTGAGAAGCCCAGAAGCAGACCCAGCACTCTAGACATGTCTCACCAATGCTAAGTAGAGGGGAAGGATCACTGCTCTCAACCTGTGGATGATGCTCTTCTTAATGAAGCACCGGATACTGCTGGATCTTGTTGCCAGGAGGGCACATCATTGGCTCACTGCCTGCTTACTGTCTACCAGGACATCCAGGTCTTTTTGTGTAAAGCTGATTTTTGGTAGGTTGGTCCCTAACACGTACTGGTGCCTGGCATTGTTCCTGCCCACGTGCAGGACTTTGCACCTCCTCTTGTTGAACTCACCCGTCAATGCCCCTCTGGATTGTGGCACAACCACCTGGAGTCAAATGCTCCTTCACATTCCTTTACATGGTTTTGGTTTCCTTAAAAAGTATAAAGGCTGTTTGTAGACAAGGTAAACATTCATATTAATGTCCAGATTAGAAGATTTGCATTGTATTCCTCTTGTCCTAGAGAAGAGGAAATGGCATCAAGTTATGTTAGGGGAGGTTTAGGTTAGACATTAGGAAAAACTTCTACACCAGAAGGGTTATCAAAGACTGGAACAGGCTGCCCAAGGAAGTGGATGAATTGCCATCCCTGGATGTATTTAAAAGCTGTCTAGATATGTTGCTCAAAGGTATAGTGTAGAAGTGGGGCTGGTAGAGAGAGAATGGTTGGACTTGATGATCTTAATGATCTTTTCCAACCATAGCAATTCTGTGATTCTTTGGCTCATGTACAAGCTTCGAGATTTGCCAAAGCCAAGGTCCAACCCTAGTAATGAGTACAATGCAGTGTTTGTGGTCACCGGTTCTGCAAACTCATATAGAAAACTGCTCTGAAATATAATCGGAAGTGGTATGTGTGTTGCTTGTAATAACATCGATGATTTTTCCCCATAACACTGGATGTTCTTTAATCTGATAATTTGTTAGCAATACATTGGTTTTCATAAAATAAAATCTGAAGGGCCACAACTGTACTTTTATCTCATTACAGTTACTCTTATTAAGTTACAAGGAGAAAATAATATTACATATTGAGTTTCTAAGTAATAAACATGAGAAGCAAAACCTATTCATTAGTACTTTTACTTGCCCTTGGAAAAGTTAAAGCATACATCATGCAGGTTAAGGCCCAACCTCGCCCACTTCATTTAACTTCTTAACAAGAAATATTAACTTGAAGTTGTTGGGTTGCTAGAGCCCCAGAACAGAGGCTGGCTGGAGGTAATGACAATGAGACTCAAAGTTGGCATGCAAGGTACACAGAAGCAGGAGATGGAGAGATGTTTCTCTCCCAAAGGAAAACAAGAACTCCACTTCTCTTCTCTGGAATAAATTTCCTGAACTAAAAAGCTCCAATGCTTTTTATGAAAGAGAAACTGAAGCTTGTTGACTTCAGGATGAGAAAGTTAAGCATCTGACTTTCTACCAACTCTCATATTTCCTACAGTCTAAGATTAATAAATACATTAATAGTCTCTAAAATGGGTTAGTTATTATCATGCAACTTTCCCCATTTTGACTTATTACAACATTTCTACAGTGCATTACACATTATCAGTAAACACTATGAGCAAACACTGTCACAAACAAAAAGAAAACACACAACCAGTGCATTTTACTGTTAGAAATCCTGTAACTGATATAGAATAAATATTAAGACATTCAGAAAGTATAAAGGTGTTTTGGAAGAGGTATCCTCTAAACCCAAAGCCATTCACAATCTGTTCCTGTATAATCTAATAGTGTGAAAGTCATGAAAACAAACAATAAAGAAACCAGGATGGAAAACCCGTTGCATCATCGGAACAACGTACTAATATTTTAAAAGGAGAAAGACAACAGTAATGCAGGTAGCAGTGAAATAGCTATTTTTATACTTCAGAAATATGTACTGAGATTTATACTATCTCAGCTAAGAAAGCAAACAGAAACGATGACTCCTTTGTGCACCCCCAATATATTTGGAAAACAAATACAGGAAGGCAGCCAGTGAAGACAGTTAAGAGGATAAAACAAGATAATCCAAGATCTTACTTCACTTGGCAAGTAACAAATCCCAACAGGCAGCATCTTTTTGCTGACAAAACTTCCTAACAAAAGCTGCAGTAAGATAAAACTACAAATGAGGATTTTCAAGAGGAAACAGAGCAGATGTGTTGGCTGAGTTGCCGTAGAAGAAAGTATGTGAGATCCACAACCATAATTCAGGAGCTCCAGGTATCAGTCCAGCACTCCCGCTGGTCTTAGTGCAGAAAACCTTCTCACCCTTCCTGCAGGCATCCCTCAAACCAGTAGCACTTACACAGCAACAAGGGTAAAATGTAGCTCTAGACACAGCTTTTAGATTTTTACACCCAAACAAAAGATGCCAATTAACAAACTCATATACTTCAAAAATTAGTAAATAAATATTTGTCCTGGTTTGGCCAGGACAGGGTTAATTTGGTGCAGCCAGACTATTTTATACCATGCTAACATCATGCCCGAGGCCAGTTCTGGTAAGGGGCCAGTTCCGGGTTCGGTGGTTCGGTGCGCGTGTGTGTGCTCAGTCCGTCTCTTTATCCCCGGTATTGCCCTTTTCTGTGTACTGCTTCTTTCTTACTGTTGTTATTGCTTTTGTTACTGGAATTGCTTCTTACATGTTTCTGTATTAAACTTTCCTTATCTCAACTCAAAAAGGCATTTTAAAACTGTTTTTTTCTCCTTTCTCTGTCCGTGGCCCGCGGCGAAGTTGGCGGGGAGGGTAGTGGCGGCGACCATGCGGCTCGGCTACTGCAGAGACCTGCCACTGCCTTACTAAACTACAACAATATTATATGAAGCATACAGGTCTGAGTAAGTTTCAGGTTTCAATCGAGACTGGCCCCATTGTATTTTATTTGCATATGTTCATTTTAAGGCTGGGCATTTCACCATCTGTACTTTGCCAGTCAAGTTCACCAAAATTGGTGCTTTCTAACTCTGTTTCACCACAAATAACAGAGACAAATAGTTATATTACCTCAAGAGTTCCTTTGGCAGAGTAAGCTGCGTAAGAATACAGGTGGTCTTGGCTATGAAGCATTTTGGTCTCTCTGCTGCACTGTTGTCCACTAGGATAGAAGCATTCACCGCTGTTTTTCAGAGTTACCATGTTTGAAGATGAGCCCGGTAGATCAAGCAAAACAGAGTAATTTACCAGCCGGACATCTTCAAGGCCTCGAGAAGTCCACTGACCCAGAATTTTCATTGCAATGTCCACATCATCTTCTCTAGGGAACTGCAACAAATCTCTGGAAAAAACACACAAGTAAACACAGTTTTAGTTTATTTCTCACCATGACACTTCTGCCTCAGTATGCATCAGCTCATAATTTTATTCATAATGGATCAAACATACAAAAAGAAAAAAAAATCATTTTTTTCAAATAGTTTCTTACAATTATCAGGCAACCACTTCTTAGAAATAGAAATAGGAAAAAATACATTTATAGGGGACATATCCAATTGAAACAAAGAATCCTACAGAAATTATCACACTGATTATTTCAAAATTAATGTCTCTGGTGCTTATCAAGTTTCTGATACAGCATCAATTTAATCAAGCATTGAATATGAAGAATACAATCTGAAGTAACATTTCAGGGACATCATAGAGGGAATGATGCTGAAAATTAGTTGTAATTATATGTTTGGATTAAATTCACCAAGTAAAGCAAATTTGCTACACAGCATGGAACCGTTCCCCCAAATATTGAGCTAGCTGTCAGAAAGTTTTCCTCAGATTTCCTACCTGCACTGAAGGATTACCTCAGCCAACAGCTTTGGCAAGCATACGACACGAGCCTGGAAATTATTTTGGCAGTTATCTACCAGATGGGCCAACTGAGACTTCAGATGGGTTGGTCTGGGCTTGTAACATCGGGTTCGTTTTACTGATCTACACCTGCTAGCAGACGGGCCATAGCATGGAAATGGAGATGGCACCGGAGGATCACCCTCCTCCCCAGCAAATGCCAAACGACGTGAGATGTAGAGAGTATTTTAAAGATAACTTTAGAGGGCACAATGCTGACGGGACAACTAAAGGCTTTCCCTACTTACATAGCAAGCACTTACGTAAGCAAAGCAGGGCAGAAATAAAAAGCACTATTATTCAAATAATCTACATGCACTATCTACATGCAGGGCAAAAAGCTTATTGAGTATTTCCTGAATTTTGTGGTGATTCTTTTTATTTATTTTTTTTTTCTGTGAAGCTCTCAGGACTAAGAAACAAGACTAAGGATCACAGAGGTACCCATTCCCAAGCACAGGGATGCTGACACTGAAACTCCTGTTCATAAACTCCTCTTCACAAAACAGCTGATGTTTTGATGCTTTAGGGTCTTTAACAGAACCTTAAAACATAGCCTGTCTGGCATACACCAAAAGCAATGGTTGAATAACACATAGTCTTTTTAAAACCATTATTGAAAGCGATAGGTATTTGAGAATCCCACCATGCTATTCAGAACCCAGCTCTGATGTCACAGGCAGGATGCTCCTGGCTGAAGTTACCAGCGCTGCTTCCACTGGGGTCTGCACTAGCCCCAGAGAGAAATCTGACAAGGAAAGCTTGTGACAGAAATCTTAACACAAAGACTCCCTTCTCCACCCCAATAAAACCATCTGGTGGTTCAACAGACCTTTAAAAAAGAACTTTTACTGTCTACATAACACCAAAACCTTATGTAGTTGTAACATCTCTTACAGCCTTGAAATGGCTCAAAAATGGTACGCTACATTCAAATGTCTGATGCCCATCATCACATCATATGGGTGAAATAATTATTCCAACATCCAAAGGATTTAAAAAATACACAGAAATTATTTGTTTAAAGAAGCATGTTGTATCCCAGGCCGCATTGCAACAGCAAAGTTATTTGCATACAAAGTTCAAAATCTGTACAAGAACACTGAACGTATGCTGAAGACATCAGAAATCCTGTCAGGAGGAATAACCATCTTGCAGACTTAATCTTTTCAAATTATCTAAAATAAGTCTTCAAGCAGTCTACACAAAACAGATGAGTTAATCCAATCTGCAGTATATTACAAGTTTCCAATTTTATCTCCTGTGCTGTAATGACAAACTTGGGCAGTGCAGAAATACAGAAAGTTGTTTGACTAACACAATCATTAACACAATGTCTGCACTCTCCTCAAGTGACAGAAACATTAATAGAATAAATAATTGAAGAAATTTATCTCAGGCCAATAAGGTTATGGCACATGGCAACAAGAAGTATTCTTTTAAAAAAGGAATTAAGCATTAAAAGAAGATACATTAAGAAAAGTGCTCCCTTAGTGATAGAAGTTACTTTCTACTTCATAATTAAGTAAGCATGTCTTTGAAACTTTTGTGACAACATATCTGATTAAGTTAAAGAAATGAGCACACTCACTATTTACTCCATAATGTCTTTACAGCATGTTAAAATCAAATTGCAAATTATGAGCACAGATTATATGATAACAAATCAGCACATACTAGAATACTTTGATAAATCTTATGAACATCGCCAGCAAAGTTTTTTGGGTTTTTTTTTTTTTCATATTTCTTACAATCACTGACCTGCACTTGTCTTTACAACAGAATCACAGAATGGTTTGGGTTGGAAGGAACCTCAAAGATCACCTAGTTCCAACCCCCCTGCCATGGCAGGGACACCTCCCACTAGACCAGGTTGTTCAAAGCCCCATCCAACCTGGCCTTGAACATCTCCAGAGATGGGGGCTTTGCTATAATTCTGCTGGCTGCATGGACTTAAAATCAGAGGTAATTTAACTAATTATTTTTATTACATACTAGTTGGATAACAAATGTAATATGTAAACATAGTATTTTCTAAACCCGACCAAATTAGGAAAGGTATAAAGTTTGGCACTTCATCCTGGAAAAATCCCAACACTTCATGTACACTTCATAGTCCTTCTCTACAAACTATCAATTAACTTGCTTCCTAAAACTTCCAGGGCACTGAGATTCATAGTAGTAAGATTTAAGCAGTGAGAAGAAACAGGCCCTTGGGATGATTACGTTTCTCTCTTTTGCAAGCAGCCGCATACTTAGTAGGAATCAATAGCGATGTGATTGCCAATTTCCATTTACAATACTGCCTTTAATAATGTCAGCCAAATTTTTGATTCCTTTACTGACATTTAAAAGATACTTTATTCAACTGCTTGTTCAGGTTTGGTCAATAGGAATAACCACAAAGTTAATGGGTACATTTCAGTTGCTGTAAATCTGCATAAGTTAGTGAAGTGGAGTCACTGCAAATTTAAGATTTGGTCAAATTAGAATCAACGACAATTAATATAACAGTCTGAATAATAATGTGCCTTCATCAGATGCTCTCAATGAGATTTCCCCAAGTTGTCTGCCTGTACTTTCTAACACAGATCCGCTGTTGAACTAATGTACACCAGAACAGGCCATGAACTTGTTTCATGAGTATTCTGCTCCCTCTCAAATATGCTCAGTTTCTGAACTGAAAAAAAACAGATAAAATTGCACTTAAAACTCAGAAAGCATAAAGCATACCCTGCTTCACTCGAACAAGGTAAATTTTTCCCACTTTGATATGATGATGAGATCAGGAAATTGTTTATGAAGACACATTCTTAGATTTCCACTTAAACAAGAAGTCTAAGTAATATTTTACCACCTTATTACCTAAATGTCCTGACCAGCAAAGAGCAGCAGACCATGACTGTTGAAGGTTCCACATCTAAAGTAAGGAAAATAATTTTAAATAAAACAAAGGCACATCTGTAACAAAGCCAGGCTTTCTGCAGTCTCTGCAGCTTCAAAAGACCAATCTTTAACAGATGATTACAAAAGATAAATGAAAACATACAAAACACAGACATTTCATTTTCAAATTGGCACCCATGTGGAACTACAGCAGCTTCATGGAAAGTCACCTGCTCTAAGAGCAGAAGAGAACCAGGTGTTGAGAATCAGCCAGCTGCTCATTGCTGGTGATACACTGGGACACTGCTCAAAGAATACCGAAAGATTACAATAGGTCACTTCAGCAATCAAAAGATGTAATAATTTAACTGTATGACACAATTCCTTATCAGATAATCCTATTAAACTGCTACCCTCTCCCTCCCCGCCCCCCCTAATCTAAAACTGCAGTAGGATTTTACAGACTTCATCTTTAAAATCTACAGGGACAAAAATTTCCCTCAAATATGAAGAACCTCACATGCAGTTTGTTTGGGTTCTTCTTTCTTTAAGGATTTGATGTCTGTACTGTAATGAGAGTTGGAAATGGCCTAAACTTCATGGCCTATTAAAACAATAATGTGAATTCCAGTTTTGCAGAGTTACAAGTTTATCTCATTTCGTTATTCCCAAATTTTGATGGTAAATTTCTCCTCTTCATTTTCTTCCAGTTCATTGAAGCTGTTGATAAAGCAATTACTGGAATTTTAGGTAGGAAATAAGAACAAATATAATTTGGGAATTTTTATGGGACAATTTTTCAGCTGAGTTGTTGCGTTCAAATTTTGAGAGTTGCAATCAATTCACCAGACAACATTCTTTTCAAAGCTACATGAGACAAAAGTGTTACCTTGCCTAATGCACTGTTTCCAACAGTAGCTGGTAGCAGATAATCACACAAGAATGCAAGAAACACATCATATGGGTTATTCTATTTATAGACTTTGATGCATATATCTTTTTTTCCTACCCGCAAACTTTGTCCAGGCTGAGGTTTAAAAATGTTTATATATGTTCAGGATTTCAGAACTCGTTTCAGTCCATGAGGAGCGGAGATGTGGCACTTTCAGCCGTGCTGCTTGGCATATGCACCAGTATTTGTTGCAGTTGCAGACACAGTATTTATCTGTATCCATCATGTATAGTGTGTACATACAACAAATAAAATGTATTCAGGAAACACTACCCAGCCAAGCCACATCTGCTTCAATTTTAGTTACATGTTCCTGTTAATTAGGGTGCTCAGCTGGCTGCACTCCAACCTGCCCAACTGCATTTCCCATGGTTTGAACTGACCGCCACAAATCTGCTGTTTTCAAAATAAATAAATAAATCCAAGTCCAAGAGAGGATAAGTAGTTATCCGGAGCTTAGAATATGTAAGAGAAACATTTTCATGGTGGAAACAGTTGACTATGTGTAGTTGTTGGCGGTTAGATTTTCTTCCTTTTTGTTCCTTGTTATGTACAGAATTTTTTCCCATAAGTTGCATTTTTTTGTTTGGTGGCACCATCTCCTTGTAAGAGGTCATCTCGAGAGACCGAG
>JAVSBS010024634.1:863-19525 GCA_033124195.1 Coracias cyanogaster | reverse complement strand
GAGGAACCCAATCCCCCGACTCAATAAATTAAGTAGAACAACAGAAAAATATTTCAAACATTGCTGTTAAAGCAGGGACAAGGTCTTAATAACAGCTCCACAGGTTTTTTTCTTTAAAGAACACTGTCACAGTGGTTCCTTAAAAAAATACATTTTAAATTTATCTCATTGTATGTGGTACAAAATATCATGCTGGAAGCCTGAAAATAATAGCCAGCTGTCGTTCTGTGCTTTTCATCTACAGAGCTCAAGTGCTCTGGGAAGCTGACGAGTATTGGCTTTTGGGCAGAAAGCACCGAGGCTGTACCCCAGTGCTGGTGAGACCAGGGAGGAACCCAGTGTGAAAGTTGACATCACCCACCAGCTCATTTCATGCTGCACCTAAGAGGTCACGCTCCCACCAAGCAAAGCCATTCAATGTATTTCCCAGCAGAGACTCCCAAAACCAGTGGCAGCCAGCGGCAGATTGTCAGTGTGGTGCAGCCGGGCAGTTCGGCCGTCAGGACTAGAGCTGGAGGGCCACGGGGGAGACCGGGTTGTCCTCTGGCCAGCTCATGGCTCCACAGCTGACCAAGCTTCTAGCGAGCTGGGGTCTGGCCCATTGTGGCGGACCCTATAGAGGTAGCATCCTAAATGTTTAAAACCACTCTACCATGTGGTAGCCTGCTTGCATTGCCCGTAGCTAAGTCATATGGCTTCACCAAGAACTTTAATTTTTTTTTTCTCAGGCTGCTTACTTCATGCACAGCATTTCTTACTGAGCAGAAGTTAACTCTAACCTCGTTGTTTACTTCCTTTTTTTTGCCCTCTTGCCTTCTCTTCTTCCCCCTCCCCATCCTTCGTATTCTCAGTGGTGTTGCCACAACTTGAGGAACAGCTTTTATTCATGAACTGCTTTATTAATTAGCTGCTTCTAGAGCTGCAGCAATTAGCAGGGTGAGCTCTCAACATTTGTCTTCTGCAGGCCCCACACAAAGATTCACCAGTTGGTTATGCTTTTTTTCTTTGCAGCAAAAGACTGGGTTTTGGTTTAAGAAGAAATGTAGAATGAAAAGGGCAAGGAGATAAAATCCTGGAGCTGCATAGAGTACCTGGGAGTCCCTTCTTAAAAGGAGAGGGTCAGGGTGCCTAAATTCCCTTCTGCTTCGGCCTCCAGAAGATCCTGCCCCAGCGCTGCTGAGAGTGGTTGCTATCCACCTTGTTCCTCCTCTCTTCACATGGAGCCTGGGGTCATAATGCTTTCTCTCATAGATTTAGAGGCATATTTTCTTCCATATGAGATAACCTAGGTGGTTTTTAACTGTTTCTAATCTGTAGACTCCTAAAAATTTTCTTGTGGAAAAGGGACCGAAGTTCCCAAACAGTAAGCTTTGTCTCCTTCACTGAACCCTTTAGGAGCAACAAGTGTCCCCAAAGAAGCCTGTTAAAAGCCACCAAGCTAGAGAGGTAGCAATAAAAAAGGCTGATTTATGGAAAGCCCCATGGTAACTCTATGGTTTAACAAGTGGAAAAATGTGGCTGCCTCTTGATTCCTCTCTCGGAAACACAAGGAAGCAACCACAGGTCTTGGGGTGACTCGCTGATGGACTTCCCTCCTCCTCCTCTGCTGGCTCCACATGTTGCCCGTTCTTTAGCAAATGGTTGTGCTGCTCATTACTTAAGCGTGATCAAAATGTTGGCTACTGCACAAACATACTAATAAAAAGACACTGTATATGCAATGCCTTGCCTACAAAAGGTGACACGCTGCTGGTTTGATCCTGCAACACGGGTATGAGGATGCAGCTGCAATGTGCAGATTGTGGGACTGAGGTAAAAAATGACAGCAGAGCAGAAGTGTTCCCTGCACAGCGTGGAATGAAAAGAAACCTCTGGCCCTTGGCCCCTAAGGGATATTTCTCGCAGAGTAAATTAAGGGTGCATTGGAGATGTAGGGACTCAGCTAGAGGGAACTGCTACCTTAGTAACCATCTCTAACCCTTCTTCCAGCTTCTGATGCACGATGCCATTTAAAAATACAGGGCAAAAATAACTATTGTAAGATACATGTAACCAAGTACAGTCATCAAAGTATCCGCAAAATATATGCTGCTATTTTGTCCAAACAAGTAAACAAACAAAGGAAATATTTTTAAACACTAAACAAACACCAGTTATATTGCTGCAGGATAAAACATGGGCTTTTTTTAAAATCTATTGAGTCATAAATCTCTGTATTTCCCTTTGTGTTTGATCTCATATATTACTTGGAGTTTCTAAAATGATAACAAGGCATCCATTAAAAATATTTCTCTTATTGTTACATTTCAAGCACGTTTACTGTTAGCTGCTTAGCTTCATTATGTATCATAGTCTGAATCTACAAATCAAGTATAATTAGACTTAGAGAACTGATTGGATTTCTAATTAAGCTACATTGGAAACAACAATGCACAATCAGTAAATATTCTGACTAGGTACATTTTAAAGAGCAACTCTTGGGCTTTTTGCTGATGACTAGACACCAGTGTCATTAAATTTGTTGGTGGCAAGCAAATTTTAAAGCTAAAATAGAGGCAATTAGTAAAGATCTTGAAATATTTAATCACGTTTGTCCAATTAGTGTGCAATTAGGCAATGGTGTGGCGTGGGACAAACATTCTGCTTCAGTGTTTGGTAGAGAAGGATCCCTTTGAAATTTTGCTATTTAGTTTATTGATATATAAAAAGGAAGTTATGGTTGTAATTTCCAATTTAAAAAAATACTGTGCAGATGGTCTGACTATATATTTAACAATGTTAAACAAAACTAAACAAGGGAAGCATGTTACCTGAAATTACACAGCTGTGATCAGTGAATAAGCTCCAGATCACATTAGATTACAGCTGTGGGTGTCTTGATCACAGAAAGCGCCAGGTTGTTATGCTGGTAAAATCAAAGCTATGTGAGTTGCCCTGTCACATCTCGAGATGACATAATTATTTTGTCCTTAACCGAAAATAGACCTTTTGTTAGAGCTTCGCCTAGTTGTTTTTGCATTCCTTCCATGAAGCCTTACGTTGGCAAGTTCACCGTGGAAAGTCAAGTGGTAGCTTTTCATGAATCAGCCATGAAAGTATTATCTTGACTTCCCTTCAGCGTGGGGATCTGACTCCCTTTCTGGCAAATTTTAGGCTCTCTTTTAAAAATGATCATGACACTTCTTAGTGGATTTGCGAAACTTCAAGGTAATGTTTTGGCCGGCACGTTGAAAGTGTCCGCTGCCGCGCGTTTCAACGTGCGGCCCTGCGCCGAAAGTGTCATTATGTTGGTATTTTGTCAAATCGGTTTGCTCTGTGTGGCCACGTGCAGACAGTCAAGGAAACAGCGCCAGGGAACGTCCCCAGGTGCTGGAACTCAATTTTCTGGATTGTTAAATTGTAGAGCAGTCCCTGGCATGGTTCTGGCTTGGGTCAAGTATGACTCCCCCCTGCCATCCCTGGACACAGCTCAGGTGTTGACTCTGGCCAGGGACCGTTCCCAACAGGCATTTTGGGAGGGAAGGAGGATTAGGATAATGGATGTGGGTCGTCTTGTGCCAGCTGGCTTCCACGTCAAAGTGCATTTAACCTTCTACTGCTGATAGTCCCTGCGGGTTCACAAGGAGTGAATCCCAGGGAAGATATCTAGCAGGACTAACTAGGGGTGACATGGACGCCAGCCTGGACCTCTGACTTCTCCACCGCGGAGGCCCTCTCATTGCCACCTCATATTCAATATGGACTAAGAAACAAGAAGAGATTCTTTCTTCCCCCAGTGATCATAAAAGAAAGATTTGGTTTGGTTGTTGTTTGGGTTTGATTGCCAGGCAATTAATTTTTTTCAGAGAAAAGAATAATAAGTGATCAAATTTAAAAATGTCTACGTGTTTCTGATGAATGCTATCCTTTCTGCAATGCTCTTAAGCCATTGTGGGTTTAAACATTGTCAACTTTGTTTTCACATCTGAGAAATTTTTGTTTGATTTCAGTATTGAAAGAAATGCTGAATAATGTTTCCGAGCAATGCTATGCTTTTTTTTTTCTTTGATAGATACAGACGTGGAAATTCAAAGTAAAGAGTTTTGTCTTGCAATCGAGTTGGTACCTGCGAGAATTTTATGAACACCGTCGTGTTTGTTTCTTGAGCAATATTAAAACAAAACGTTTTTAAATTGAAAAGAGGAATGATGCTGAGAGTAATATTGTACGGCAGACAAATGAGGCAGATAAAAAAGCAGATAATAGATAATTACACAGACATTCATTTGTTCCTTGATCGTAGGCAAAATTTACCTGGATTGGAGGCTAGATTTTCACCGTTGATTTTAAGGTTAAAAGCAAAGTTTTACAGGTTCGCTGCTTCCCAAGTCTTATGAAGCGTTTGCATCAGGTTTTCCTGGGTACTTTCTCTAGGGCAGACGAGAGACCAGCACTCTCATGGGGGGCCAGGCTCCATCAGCCCTTCCATGTAACACAGGCATTGCTTTAACCCCCCCAGACCTGACTGCAGGGGAGAGATTTCGAGCTCTGTTATGAACTGAACCTTGCGGTACATGAACCACTCAAGCTTTTAATTATGATTATGTTGCAAATAAGAATAATTGATAATAATCACATTTGTTGCTGTTGTTTTCACAAATACATAGATGATGTCCGTAGCCATATTTTTTGGTTACACTTGCGTTTATAGATATGCTCTGATTCACAGAAGACTCAAGTTTCTATGGAGGTCAAAAAAAAGAGCTGCGTTGGCAAATTGGCTGCCAAATTCTATATGGAAACAAGACGTGAAAGCAGCATTTCATGGCCTCTGCCTCACCACATCTTTGTTCAAGTAAGAGATCAGGAAACCCAATCAATAGGCGGAATGCCAGAAGATTGAATAGCCGGCTACAGAGGCAGTGCAAGATGTACCTATTACAGTAAATGCCTTGTGGAAATCACACCGGCATTAATTAATTAAGGATTAATCAAACATTTACCGCTCTGACTTACAATATTCTTTAGTCCTCAGAAGAAAATGGTATCCTTCACGGCTTTTAAACATCTAGGAAAAAAGAAAGTTGCATCTCTAGTTGTAGAAAGTTAGTAAGCCTAGCTTTAAGCTGCACTTCAGTGCGAGTGCTTGTGTGTTTGTATCCAGGACTGTGTACTGAACCTTCACAAAAGGGAACCTCAACCATCCAGCATACATGGTCATATCGATGTGTGTGTGTGTATTTTTATATATATATATATATTTGTACGCATATACACCAGCAGCCTTATATGTGTATACATACACTGCATAGGTATAAGAATTGAGACCTTCAAAAAGGAAAAGAATGTTTAGGAAGTTTAGAAAAGGAAATCCTTGTTTATTTGGAATGGAAACAAAACCAGCACTTGAATAGCGATTCATGCCAAAGCAAGCTCTGGGTGCATGCGCAGACCTGCAGGTTCTCTGTACTTGCCGAATTCCTCCCAGTGTTACCAAAGAAGTGAACATAGATTTGAAAAACATTGCTTTGATGCGCAAGACATCACAGAACAGCAGGTCCACTCACTGCAGAGAAAGTCCATTAAGTTTCTCAGGCAACTGTACGGATTCCCCATAAAGGGAAAAATCATGGGGCTGTGGAAAGAAAAGCCCCAACAATGTGTGTTCTGCTGGCTTCTGGAGTCCTGCCCTCCAGTTTTCATGTCTTGATGCTGCAGAACGATGTTAGGCTTGGGCTCATGCACCGACAGTCTCAGATGGGCAGTCGCTCCTGGCCAAAGCCGTACCTGTATTCCTGCCAGACTCCTCTGTCCTCGGCTGTGAGGATGAAGGGATGGAGGCATCGGTGAAATGCCTTCTCCTTGAGACTTCCCCTTGGCTCACCTTAGCTTTTGCTCCGGCATATCCCGCACATCAGAGGGATGGAGCAGCTCTGGCATGATGCTACTGGGATGCATCGGGCTGAGCTGGGCTCGTCCCTGGGGCAACATCCCCCCTGGAGATGTTCATGTACAGGAATGGGAAAGGCAGGCAGGAGCTGGGTGCAGAAGGAAAGGAGAAATTGAGCCTGTCACCCCTGGAGCAGCAGGACAGCCTGTAGACTGGCCAGGTGACACACCACCCAGGAACATTCCTATGGCAGTGGAGGGGACACGGTTTCCCCACCTCGCCTCCGTACCATCATAAACCATGCAAATGTGCAGAAAGGGTCTGTGAAATTAATTATACTGTGAGTGCTTGGTAACCAAATGAATTGTAAATTGTACATTATTAAAACAGCATCAGAGCACCGACTGATCTATTATTCTTTAGGGAAATGTATGAAGATAAGAGCTTTATATGCTTTAGGAGTCTTTCCAGCCACCACGCAGCCAGCTTTGTAAGAAAAAACATGGTAATATTTTGTTACCGTCTGAATTGCAACTGACAGAGTACTGTATTGTTTATTTTTATTACTTTGTCTCCTATTTAATATATATGTGACAGTATACAGCACCAGTGACATACATGCCCAGTCCCCTTCTTTTTATCCTGTTTCAGATGGTGTTTGGGATTATTCACCCTCACTTTTGTGTCAGAAAGAATCTGTAGGTGCAGCAAAATGAAATAAATATTGAGAAGCGCGCCCTTTTGCACAAATGACGTAACAAGACGCACAGCTATTGTCAGCCCGATCATTTCACCTGCATATTGCTCCTTACTGCCTACCTGTCTTCTAGCTTCTGAGGACTGTAAGAGGGCCTGGTGGGGAGCTGTATGTTCAGGAAAAAACCTGTTAAATAATAACAGGGAAGAAAAATATCATGGGTTTAGGTGTGCATGCATGTTTTTCTTCCACAGTGCTTCCCCCCCGCTTCACATTCCTCTCATGCAGTATCTGATATCAGGAAATCCAGTTCCCACGTGTGCACTGGAATCTTCTGGAATACTACAGACCCCAAACCACGTGCCTTTCCTCCTAGGAATGCTAGTTTTCTGAATGATTCCTTAAAGACAGTCCCCTTGACACGTGATCTAATGTTCCTTTCCACCCCTTGCTTCCAGCAGAAAGATGTGTTAAGCAGGGATGTGTATGGGAGAAAGGGAAAGATTTTTTTTTACACGCCCCTGTTGAAGAAACAGAAGCAGTACTCCAGGATACACAGCTTTTCCCACAAGGCCTCCTTTATATTCCTTCCTTGAAGGAAGATGCACAAAAGTATGCCCCATTGGCACAGCTGCTGGCCAGTGAAGAGGAGAAACAGCAGGAGAAACATCCTTCTCCCTTGGGCTAGAGACACATCTCCCAACTAAGTTGCTGAAGGCAGAGACACATCAATTTCTACAGCCACCACTTCAGCCGTCCCATACCAATGGGCAGACGTTGGGAATGATTATACACTGGAGTAACCCGAAGTGTTTCTTTTCTGGTGCAGAGAACCAGAAGCAGCCAGTCACGCCCTCTTTTCTTCAGAGAAAACCTATCAGAAAAAAAAGGTTTTCCTCCACTGCAAGACCTAGATAGGCATTCAGCAAAACTCACAACTCAAAGAAAGTACTTCAATTTGAGTTAAAATTCATTTAAAGTAGTCCAAAGAATTTCAGGACTTGCTTCTATCCAGGCACTGGAGACGATGAAATTCCCCTGGCCAAGATACTTCTATAACAGAGTAGGGCATCCCAGAAAGCCAATCATATTCTGGGCTGCATCACAAGAAGTGTGGCCAGCAGGTCAAGGGAGCTGATTCTCTAGTTTGGTCTGCGGTGAGACCTCACTTGGAGTACTGTGTCCAGTTCTGGAGCTCTCAGCACAAGAAGGACATGGACCTTTTGGAGTGGGTCCAGAGGATGGCCACAGAAATGATCAGAGGGATGGAACATCTCTGCTATGAAGAAAAGCTGAGAGAGCTGGGGTTGTTCAGCCTGGAGAAGAGAAGGCTCCGGAGTGACCTTATTGTGGCCTTTCAGTACTTAAAGGGGGGCTGTAAGATAGATGGGGACAGTCTCTTCAGCAGGGCCTTTTGTGACAGGATGGTTTTACACTAAAAGAGGGAGGACTTAGACTAGATGTAAGGAAGAAATATTTTACACTGAGGGTGGTGAAATCCTGGCCCAGGTCGCCCAGAGAGGTGGTGGAGGCCCCACCCCTAGAAACATTCCAGGTCAGGTTGGACAGGGCTCTGAGCAACCTGATCTGTTAAAGATGTCCCTGCTCACTGCAGGGGGGTGGACTAGCAGACTTTTGAAGGTCCCTTCTGACCTGAAGCATTCTATGATTCCATGATCTTTGCTTGTTTTCCAATTTTTCAAATTAAAGAGGAGATAATTTCTATTTTAGAGAATTTGCATTCTTTGGAACAACTCTCCTAACTCTATTTACTAGTATAAAACAGGGTGCTGCCTTTTCCGTCATTCATCAGCCCCACAGGAGTCACCAGCACCTTGCAGGACGCGCTGGTGCCTCCAGCTCCCCGGGCAGCCCTCTGCCAGGAGCTGCACCACTGCCTAAAATTCAAAAGAGGGCAGCATGTTACTGAGGCTGCTTCCAAGGAAGGGCACGACTCCCAAGTGTGTGGAAGAATGTCAGCAAGCGAAAATCGCCCGTCACAAAACATACACATCACGTTCTGAAAAAGTACATTTAATGGAAGAAATGCTACATTCCTAGGGCTTTACGTTTAGCCAAAACAAAACAAAGCCCCACAAGATCTTAACCGATCAACGATATTAATGAATACATCCCATCTCTGATCAAGGAATTCTTTCATAAGTTGTTAACTTTTGCGCTGCGATAGCCAACTAATAATAGACTGATGCATCGTAGATAAATACTATGCAGGAATGAAGTGTTAAACTGTGTCTGAGGTCATTGAAGAATCTACTGCTCGCTCATTAAAGTCCTGGTCCAACAAAATTCTTCAAGTTATGCCCAACATGATACCAGGTTGGTTTTTTTGATTACTGAAGTATCTGCTTAAAAACTGGCAAAGCCTATCTGAAGTAAGAGTTTTGTGATGTAACCCCAAAATATGTGCCTTCTAGCGTGAAACAATCAAGCACACAAAGAAAGATCAAAATGCTCTCTTTAATCCAGAAGCCTGGACCCTTGTGATCAAGAATACGCTCCTTTCAGCTGACCATTATTTACCTTCTGTTTGTGGACAGTCCATCCAATGTCTGCTTTGCTTAAACAGCCATAACATTGACTTTTACAAGGAAATTCTAAGGAACGAGGCATGTTTAAAGTACATGCTGGATGATAAAAGAATTAGAAGGCACCCGGGCGTAATACAACACTTTTTACTTTACCCCTTACTCGACATCTGGTGCAATGCCACCCTCCTGAAATAACCGCGCTGTCGCTGCCACGTTCAGCCAGGTTGCACGAAGAGCCCAGGACAGGGCAAATGTCCATTTTCCTTCCCTGTTTGCATCTAACAAATAACAGATGCTGCAGTATTGAAGATGCGCACCTGATGTGACTAACAAGGGATTTCTAAAATATTTGTCCTAAGATGACAGCCGTGGCGCTATTAAGCATTTAGTTAACGAAATTTGTACATGGGGAAATGTTGAAGTTGCAGCAATTCTGCTTAAGAAGGAGCAAGCTGCTTGAAATAAAGGTTTCCTCTGTGATCTCAGGCTAAATCTGCATTACTAGAGGATGCAGATGCACACTTGAGGATACTCGCTTCCTACCCACCTTAAATACCTACTAAAGACCCTGTGAAGGAGCCTGTTGAACCCAGGACTTGGTGTCACTGTCCCCACAGCCGCTGGCCCTGCTTTCCCTCGGGTGGCAGCCCCTGTCATGTGGCTGTCCCCATGGTCCCCGAGATGTGCCGGCCAAACCCTTTCGCATCGGCTGGAGGGAACCTGGCACGGCATCTCCGAGCAAACCTGCCAGGAAGCAGGGTCAGCCCTTTGCAAATAAACCCTGCCTGATCGGAGTAACACAAATGGACGCCTGCAAGATTAATTCATCCCCTCTAATAATACAACTACTGTTTGCACAAACCAGTGGCATGCCGTAGTTTCTTATTAAAATATTCAGGATACGCATTAGGATCTTACTAAACGACGTAGGGCTTGAGGACAGGAGAGAGTGCAAAATTTCCTTGCTTACAATTTGCCACCCTTTCATCGGATTTGATGTAAAGCTATGAGCAGCGTTGTAAATGGACCAACAAGTTGTCTAATTCTCTAGAACATCCTCACGTAATTCATATCATCTCTTCATTTCTGTTTTGTAACCTCCGTAGCTGTCTTCGGTGAATCATAGCATATATCTCTACCCTGAGAGCATATCAGGGTATGATGTTTCCCTTTGTTTCCCACAGTGAAAACGTGCCAATTTCAGCAAGGTATGTACCTACTACATTAATCCTTTCTCATATGATTCCCGTCGGTCATTTAAAAGTAGAATCTGAAAGGTTATTTTTACTGTTTCCGTTCTCTATTGTGGAATACCGTTTTCTTGCTGAAAGGATATCCATCTAACTCTAGATGCACATAGATGACTATACATTCAAATCGTAGATACATATCAATAGAACAGACATCACAGACTGCAAATACATTATTAAAATTAACTGCCTTACAGAGAATAGAGGTATAGACAAAACTGCTGTGGTACTTGGCTCTCCCTATTCCAAGGTGCTGTAACACTTGCCGCAAACCTGCCATCCCTTTGTAATGCAGCCCGGAGTTACTAAATCTGCTTTCTCCCTTCCACAGAGGTAAATCAGCAGCACAGTTGTCGGTGGAGGAGCAGAGTCTGGGGGATAATTGTGGCCTGGCGGGTTGTCTATCTGTAGCTATGTGCACGGTGGGTCTGCTCACCAAATTTTTAGCGTGCGTATTTTCTCAGGCTCCTTTCCAGCAGGGAGTTAGGAAGCAAGAAACAACAAAACTGGTTTAATGCACCAGGTAAATCAGACCAGCTCATTGTGAAACCTATCAGTGCACATGATTGTTATGATAATAAACACGGGTGAGCTCTGGTTATTACATGCACAGCCCTGTACTAACTGCTCCCTACCGCTCACCCGTTCTCTCACTTTAGCAACACCCCACACACCTGTTCAAATAATATTACTATTACCTTGTGTTGACACCACATCCACCCTTTCCTTTCATATAATAAGAGCTCCTGGTGAACTGTAAATGGAAAGCTTGCGGTAGCAGCAGCCGATTGTTTACCTGTCTCCAGTTTGTTGCCACAGATACTTGGTCAGGAGAAGGGAACAAAGATCGGTTTGACATCCTTGTTAAGCAGGATTTGCCCCCCACCTTACCCACAAAAGGTTACGAGTTGCTATTCAAGCCCGAGCTCCGCAGGTGTGCCATCACACCTGTCTGAAAGAAAACAAAATACAGTTTGTTTCAATATGGCTATTGCCCCAGCAAAATAAAGAAGACCTTGCCCTGCAACACAGACACAAGCATTTGTTTTAATATTTCAATGAATCCAAGCAAACACAGACTGATAGCTCTGTTTAGATTTAGCGTTCAAGCCGAACACAATTGCAGGCGCCCCTGGCAATCGATGGAAGTGAGTATCTGACCCTGCCACGCCTGCTAAACTCATGGCCAAACCCTTGGCAAAGCTCAACTCAAAACCCATCTTGTGATGGGAGAGAGGAGTTTATAACTCTCTGGGTGCTTACGCCAAGCCCTAATCCCAAACCCACTGAGATGAACAGGAGAATGAGTCCAAAGCCAAGCTGGGGACAGGTCTGGCCTCATGATTTATTTCCTTCACCGTGTAGCCCTGCCGGAGCCGCTCCTGCTGTTGAGTTGTATGTAACTCTTTGCATAGAGAGTTGTCGTGGGTTTAGAAGAGGGGAAAGTTAAAAGCTGCGAGCCCTGGTGCTGTTCTGCTTGGTCAAAGGCTGCGCCCAACCTCTTAGGCCAGTGACAAGAGTGTGGGTCTGGAGTAAATTGGTAAAAAATGGTAAAGCCTAGCTCCCAGCTGAGGCCTGGATGAGGCATAACAGGATTTCGTCTGTGCAGAGCAGAGCACTACAGAGCCTTAAATGTACCCATTCATTCATGCGAATTTGCCATTTGACATCTGCTGAAGGTGATGGAAAGACTTCGGTGGGCATTTGATCAAGAGCTGAGTCACTGGAGTTTCCAGTGCTTTAGGTAGAAGCATTTTTCACCAAAAAAGGGCTACTGAGAACAATTTGCCCGTATTCCAGCTGAAACAGTGGTCTATTTCTATTGCTTTACATTCTCAGTAAAAGCCTTATCCATAGCTGCTTCCACTACGGTTTAAGCAGCGTTGTAAGAAAGCGTCTCTGATTTTAGAATCGGAAGCGTGGTAGATGCACAGCCGGTTTGGAAAGAGTTGCTGTACCGGGCTGCAACTTATGTGGAGAAATGTCCTTGAGGCAGGGAGCATATTTTATTTATTGTTTTATTTATTGCATATGTCAAGCAAACGAAATCCCAAATTATGAAGATGCAAAACACAGTGTGGGTATTTATCAGCACTGAATGTTTTTATGTGCTCCAAAACAACTTGGGGTTTCCCAGCTGACTGTGAGCAGCTTGCTGGTTTTGAAGATCTAGCACCTTTGGAACTGAAGGGACATGCTGAATTTTAAGCACTTGAAAAGAGAATTAATTGCACGGACAGCAAGTTTTCCCCTTTTTTTTTTTTTTTTTTTTTTGTATGCTCATCAATAGCAAATGATGAAGCCTCTGGGGGATATTAACACAAGTAAACTAAACACAGGAGTGGGACTGCTTAAACAAGGTGAGACAGAAGCCTTCATACTACAGGCAAATGACTTTGATAGCCATTTTTTAATGTTTCCACCTTTATTGTTGCAGACGTCTACATTTAAATAGGAACTTTCTCTTTCTCAGCCCAGGTTCTCCTCCTTCATTAGCCTGCACTGAGGTCACAGGCCCTCTTACCTCGCGGGCTACTCCTGCAAGGGCCTGGGAGCTGGATGGCTTCTCTTGAAGCCCTGGGGCAGCTCCCAAACCAGTGCTGGTGTATTAGCTGCTTCTTCGCTGGTGAGCCTGTCCTGTACACGGACCGAGGAGCTGCTCTCTCATTAAAGCTGGAGAAGGCAATGTCATTTTGTGTCCTTGCTCCCCAGAGCTGCGACGCGCTTGCAGGGTTCCCCCAGTCCCTGGATAGACACAGCAGAGGTCAAAGGGAAACACTTGGCCCGTGGCACCCTGTCCTCCTGCCCCTCTGCTGCCCTCCGGAACACTCCTGAGGGTTCCTGGCTCCGTGGGTTTCCAGGGCTGCTGGAGGAGGTAGAAGGGAGCAGAGGCATGAGTCTTAAAAATCTGATATGAAATGGATGCGTGTTTCAGTCTCACTCATTTGAACTATTCTCTCCTGTTTCCACATTTTCATGGGGATCTTTCCAGCCTGCTGAAAAGGCAGAGCAACATTAATTTTGAAATGTTATAAACAAGATATAGATGTTAGGCTGCTACAGACAGCAGCATCTCTGAATGAAGAGATAGCCTGTTGAATAAATAATACATATTAAAAAATATCTGAATAAGAACTTACAGGATAAACTGTAACAGCTTCAAAGGAGCCATTGATCTATGGAGTACATAATATGCATGTTAAAAATCATTGGAATATTTATTCACATGACACACGGCTCAGAAGAAGCCATTACGGTCCTTAAGTAAATTATACATGTCATGAGAATTGTCAAAGTGCTTCTTTTAACAGAAACGAGTGTATCCTGTCAGTTGATAAACACATTATCTTGGGGGGGAAAAAAAATAAAAATAAAAGCAAGCAAACCCGAGGCTGAAAGAAGGTTGAAACAGAAAAGGGAAAAACAAAAACAAAAAAAAAAAAGGAAGAAAATAAAAACCAACGCTCGTACCACGTCAAAGCGTGTTCTATGCCCATCAAAGGAAGAAAAGCCCGAGCTGCCCTGCCCGCGTCCCGCTCAGCGCTCCGTTGCCCTTTGCAGGGAGGGCTGCAGGCCCGGGGCTCTCGCAGAGGGGCTGCTCCCGTCTCCGCCTGCCAAAGCCCTGGGCACCAGCTCTTCTCCCTACAGGCCAAGAAATGACAAACGGGGACCAATTAGTTCCAGCCACCGCCGTGTCCTCTACTTTGAAATAAGCTGCCAGGAGAGCACTCTGCTTTCCCCGTGTCCCTCTGAGCGTGGTGGGGGACAGCTGGGGCAGCGCAGCCCCCCAGCACTTCTTTCATCTTGGTGTATGGGAAGGTGCTTCGTGTGGCTATTCCTACAGGTCCTCAACGGCGTCAGCACAGCTTGCAAATGTTCTTGCCTCCCCTCGCCTGCCTTCAAAAGGGGCAAAACGGGGAGAAACGTTGCCTTGCAGTACTTGGTGCAGCATGAGCTGGGCCCGTCGCTCACCAGCATCTCTCCCATGAGTTCAGCTGTGTGCGTGTGCCTGAGCGGAGCGCTGGGCAGGGTCTGCACCACTCCCTCCCCGACCCTCTGTGGGCGACACAGCTCCTTTCTGGCAGTTCTTTTGCTGCGGAGCAGGGATGCCAACTTCGAAAATCCCTTCTCCTGGCCGCGTTGCTGTGATGCCGCAGCAGCCTACACCATAGCCTGGCCCATGCAATTTTTTTTTTTTTCCCAAGCTGTGAAGGGGGAAAAAGGGTTTTGTCAAGGAAGCATGGCCAGGACGTGGTGGCTGAGAGACCGGCTCTGGCCCGCTTGATGCTGGCGCTTGGCCGGCAGCTGCCCGCAGCCCAGCGAGTGCTGCGCAGCCCCTGGTCCCCGCTCAGCTCAGCTGTGCCCGCGGGCTGCTGTCTACATGCCTGCTTTGGGCGTCTGGGAAAGCGGGCTCTCCTGGCGGGCACAGCACGCAAGTTCTCTCTTACACCGGAATAAGAGTCAAGGATGAGTTTTTCTAACACAAGAGAGCAAGCAGTTGTAGGGAGAAATATATTTAGCCTGGGTTTTCGGATCACATGCTCTGGGACTGGAAAGCGAAACGTTTTCAGTGCCGTTCTGGAAGCACGCTATTTAGTATTGCAAGTCTTACTACTGGAGAAGCCAGTAAATTGCGTCGCATCTAAAACAATTACTTGAATTGCTTGTACTGTGCTTTCTTCTTTCCAACTGCAAAGGTTTTACAAAAATGTGACTTCTACGGCTCCGAAAGCATTGAAAAGGCAAAGAATAGTAAAGTGCTGCTCTGCATTTGCATAAACCTGTTTATCCTATACATGGTTTATTCATTAACTCTCGGAACAAGCAGGAGGACAGCTATGGCATTCCTTAGGACCCACTCGCTTGCGGCTGGAAACACAACTCCTTAAAAGCAACACTACGTGGTTTAGAAAGTGCAAAGAAATACCCTTCCCGTGTGAGACAGCGGGGAGAACGTAGTTACCGCTGCAAGAGCTGGCATCTGGCTTTTACACGGCAGGAACACCTCCTGTCCTCCAGAAATCCCAGAGGGGAGCCTCGGTATGCGCAAGGCGTGGGACCTGTGCACCGCAGCTCACCCGAACGGACACGCAGCGTTAGCAGAATCCATTGCTGCGCTCTGCACACAGCATGCGAGTTAGGGACAGAAAAGCCTAGGTCCTATTCCTCCCTGAGACCATTTTCTAGTTCTTTACAACTTCGGTGTCCCAAGCAAGAGGTTCCTTGCAGCCTCTGCTAGCACTGCATTTCCCAACCGGCTGCTCCTTGGGAAGACTGTCCTGATCCATCACCCCAGCTTCCCCTGTGCTTCCTTTCTTACCCAAAATTTAATCCCCGTAAGAAAGATTAAATAAACAAGGTGAATGCATTCAGCCCCTTCATCTCCCAGCTTCTATAAAGATGAGGATGTGTTGCCACCGGTACATTACCAGTGAAACACTGGAAGTTTGTTTGCCAGCCGGTGACTCGCTCAAGGTCACAAAAGAGCCTCAGTAGCAGAGCTGGGAACAGAATTTGGTATCCTAATTCCTAATCTGGCAGCCTCACCACAACTCTCATCACGCAATCAAAAAGCTCCTTTTAAGGAATGCTTTTGTGACTAAGAGAAAATCCAAGGCATTAGAAGAAAGAGTCCTTTTAACGTGCCTTTGTTCAAACATTTATGCCTTTTGCTGTATGGGGAACATGATTTAAAGAAGATAGGGGACTAAAATATGAAAGACTCTAAAATCTTTGAAAAACAAAAATAAGTACGGGCTGTGTACTGATTCCAGCCATTGGGAAGCGAGCCATTAGATATTCCTAGCTTATAGTTTCATACATAGCACGAGGCATAAATCAAGCCCAGCATCCGCTACTCTCTGCTAAGAGTTTTTTGAGTGTTATACATGCAGGCTTTCACAGGTGTCAAGAATACCACAGAACAGGGAAAATTTTCACAGCTCTTTAATAAGACCTCACTTCCTAAAGGTCTTAACTTGTTGCACCGCAACAGTTTTTTAAAAAGCAAAACGAAATGAAGCTGCTAAACTCAATGGGAGATTGCCCCGACCTGAAACAATCCAGGATTTGCTGCGCTCTCCCTTGAAGAGTAGTTCAGTGATTTACCAGCTCTCCCAGGATACACCAGCTTTGGTATGTGGAAACTCTACAAGGTAGTTTCATATTTTAAGACAGCACCTTTTCCCCGCTTCCTCTTCTGTGTAACAGAATCCTGGAATTTGGCCGCAGTGGATAGAAACAAACCAGGGTATTGAGACCTGATGTTACTGAAAAACTGTATACAAAATAAGCTGAGCTCTACAAGATCAAGGAAGCAGGAGACTAGAAATATTAATAGGATAAACAAAGAAAATGAATGGAAATTCAACTGGTTCCTTTGGAAAAATGTTGGCTTTTTTTTTTTTTTTTTAAACACATATTCCCAAACTGCAGTGAAAAAAAAAATCCTTACTGTGATTGTATTAGTTGGAGCCACGGGATGAGAGATTCATGACTTAACTTTGCAGGAACACGTATTCTGCTCGTTAAACTGCTATTGTTGTCCAATCCCAGCTGGGGGAAAACAAGGCAGGGACCCACTCCCCATCCCTCCAGGGAGGGCTCAGCCTGGGAGGTGCCCCTGCCTTCCGCCCAGTGACAGGCGGCCTTCTGTTTGCAGATGCGCTAGCCACTTCTTGATCTGATCCTGACGCAATTATTTCGATTAAGAAAATGTTCATCCTGTTGACATTATCCCAGTACTCAATAGCTAATGACCCCGGCGGTTAATTTCCTTATAAATATTTAACTTGATAGAAGTCGTCCCTTGGGTTAGAGTACTTTTGACACTTGTGTAATCTGAAACAAATCCTCTTTTTTAGTCAAACAGACCGTGTTACGCGCACACTTGGCTAGCTATTTACAAAGCGCCCAATTAAATCCTACTTAATTCTCCCCCTCTGAAAATCCCGTTTCACTAGCGCGCAGGCCACTGATCACACAAGATGAGCATCCTTCACTGAGCCTGGACGTGAGTTCGGAGTCTGAGACTCGACTGGACAAAAGCCCGCTGTAAAATTAATTCACCCGTCAAGCGGTATGGACAAAAAAAAAAAAAAAGAAAAAAGTGAAGAGAATGTGCAAATTCAGAGGATTGAAGAAATAAGCTGAAGAACCACAGTTAAAGACAGGTAAATCTAGTTTAATGTTCACATGTAGTAGTTACACATCACAGATCAAACAGGATTTTAACTGTAACATAGCTGCAGTGGAATGTCAGTCATTTCGTACTAGAAAAATAATCTTGACGCAGTTATCTGATTTTTGGTCTACGTTAAGTCCATTTTAAAGTGAATTTACAGCACTGATCGTAACGACTTGGCTCATGTGCCTTTCTGCTGTTCGGGATTAATACTCTTTGGACGAAGGAAACGGCAACTGGTTTTGTTAATGGTTTGCGCTTTGGTTGCAAGCAGAGAACTGTTTTCACTTTTTAAAGCAATTAAGAGGCTGTAGGAACGCAAATTTGCGATTAAACCTTTTGGTGCTAAATGAAGTTCCAGAACAAATTTCTCCATCTGATGCAACAGCAGATTTAAAAAGAAAAAAAAACCAAACTGATTAAAGATCTAAAGCATCACCCCCATAATGCAAAAACTAGGTAGAATTTTTTTTTTCTATTCTCAGTAAAAAAAACCACTACGTCTTACCGCTACTTTTAGAGAATCCGCTAAAACCCCCTGTGCCTAAATGACAAAAGTGTAGCCTCAAAACGTTATCATACACTTACAAACATTTTCAGTCTAGATTGAGGAAAACACGTTTGTATGAAAACTCCAGACAAGTTTATTTGCAATTAGACATCTCATGCAATCATGCAGGACCACGAGCTATAGCTGTAACTTCCGAGTCTAAAGGACATTCGGGGACCAAAAAGAAAAACCGAAAAAAAAAAAAAAAGCCCTAAAACATTCAAGATCTTTCCACATTAGCAGCTCCGTACTTGAGCTGCGGTTTTCTAGAGATATGCCCACAGATTTAAAAAACACATACACACCTGGATAATATTTACAAAAAAATATTTAATTAAAAATATTTTATAATTACAGTAGTCTATTAAAGCATATACTTCTCTCACACTTATAGAACATCTCTATATATTCAAAGATATCCGACCTTGCTTCAGTTCTTGTCACATAGATTTTCTTCTTGATCCTCTCTCGCTTTAACAGCTGAAAGAAGCTCTCAGCAACAGCATTATCATGGCAGTTTCCACGCCGGCTCATACTGCTTTCAAGGTTGTGATGCTTGAGAAA
>JAVSBS010024631.1:2945-18726 GCA_033124195.1 Coracias cyanogaster | reverse complement strand
GGTGGCGGAGGAGGGGAAAAAGGCCGGGATCCCTCGGGGGCAGCGGCCGGGAAAGGCCGCGGGCAGGAGGGCTGTGGCCCCCGCTTGGGCTTGCCCCCGGCTATCTTCCGCCCGCGGCCCCGTTCTCCCGGAGCCCTTTCATGGCGCACACTGGGAGGCGGAGGCGGCCTCCCTCCCTGCCGCCGGCGGCCCGGGGCGCCCCGTGGCAGCCAGCGCTGCCCTCCCGGCACCCTCTGCCCTGGCCTGGTCACGGAGACCCCGGGCAGCAGCCGGGGCTGGGCTTGCAGGCGCAGGGAGCAGCCTGAGGGGCAAGGGCCGGGCTGTGGAGCACCTGCCCGGCTGCAGGACGGGAGATAATGAGCTTATTTTAAGCTCTGGAGGAAGAATTTTTACCAATACGCGATAGCAAAATACAAGTAAATCGGCTGTAAGAGGCACTAATAAAACTGATAGTCTTTAACACTGAGGAGGAGAGATGCTCTGGGTACTACTGTCTCATTAACAAGTGCAGTGCACAGCTTGAAAATTACTTGGTTCAGAGAACTGAAAACAAAATGATTTGCCGTCGGGAAGAAAAAAAAATTTTTTTCCCTTTTTATCTGCTCATCTTCATCTGGAAAAAACCTTGGATGTGAAGAAAACTCACATAAAGATAGTTTTTCAGACTCCAACATGGGCTTCCTGACTGAAAGCCAAACTTAAGCCTGTAGCTGTTTTTCAGAGAGAGGAGTTACAAAGCAGTAGATTTGCTTTTAAAGTTTAGGAACCATTTCAGGCCAGCAACGTTAAATTTGATCTGTTAGTCTTTGGATAGGATTCTTCCAGTAATTTTGTCACCGATTGATTTAGCATCCAAAAAAGACAGACAGAAAGTTGAGAGTGTGAAAGTGGGAAGCTTGGGTCATGCTTCCCATGTCATTACCCGAAGTAAATGACAAAGGAATGAGAAGGCAAGTGCCATGGAGTACCAAGACCAGCTTTGTGAGACGTCCTTGTGAGTTCTCAGCACATATTTGTTTCTGTACATTCTGACTGAGACTGTACTGATTGCTGCCGACAGAAACTTACTGCAGGCTGAACTCATGGCTATCTAGGAATTTAATTTCCGTAAAAGAAATCTCAGTTCACTGGAGATTAATGATTTAAATGAGACTTGCATCTGATTTATCAGGACCATGCATGTGTCTCAAGGCTTTTAAAATAGGCAGTTTCGAAAGCATCAGTATTAATCCTTGAACCTGAAAACACGTGGCTGCCATTCCACTTTTTTGCCCTTGGTTATTTCAGATTAGGCTTGAGTAACTGCTTTGTGGTCCAGCCAGGATCAGTTCTTATATACCAGAAGAATCCTGGAGCAGTTTGTGCATAGCTGGCGAACGGACCCACCAGGCCTGAACACAACACGCCTCAAATGTGTCTCCAAAATACAACAGTTTTGTACTAAAAGATGCTCAGCACCAGATAGTGCCTGTGGCTGTCAAGAGCCAGATTTTGTTGAAGATATTCTGGTTTCTGAATAGTCCAAAGTCCAGGCTGACAGTTTGGATAGGCTTTATATATTTGTACAGAGAAATACTTGTCTGGCTTGTTATTTTATCTCTCTCAAACCTTGCTTGGACTTTTGCTGTTAGGAAAATGCATCTTGCAGGCTCCTTTCCCATTAAATGGAGAGAGCATTTCTTGGCAAGTCTTTTCCTCTGATAGGAGCAGAGAACTGGCAGCTTGTTCCCATAAATGCAGAGCTCCCATTAGAGAAATCTAATTTGCTCCCCCTCCAAAATCCACTTGTGAAGATCTATCATCAATCAACCCAACTGCCAACCATGCCCTTCTTTTGTATGTGGCAGTGAGTACTGTCTTATGGGATGGGGTCCACTGACCCCACTGCATGGCTTTCTGGTGCCTCCCTGTTTGTTCATGTGAAGAAGGGTGCTCTGACAGCCATTCTGAAGGAAGACAGCCTTCTGGAACAGCAGCTCACTCAGTCTCCATGCCAAGCCGCCCTTATTTCCAGGAGAAATGAACTTGGTTGCTGTGCATAAAAACTGCCACCAAATGGGTAAAGACTGGGCACACTGGTAAGCGTTACGGTTTAGAGATGTCTATTGGGAAGTTATTAATTATCCTCATTAATAACTAGCATAGAGAGGCCTAGAAGTAATTCACTGCTTGAGTATGATGCAGGAGACCCTAGAAGCCCGCTTCTGCAATCTGAGTTCTGCCGAAGCTGTCTTTCCCATGGGAAATTATATTAAAACCTAAGTTCATGTTGCTGAGCATTTTTGCTGGTCCAGGATTTTGTTAAAAGAATAGTTTGCAGATTTATGGGTATGCCTGCATGGCTCAATGCAGCACTAAAACCACTCTGTATCCTCCAGCCAGCACCAAGCTCATGCAGACTTAGGAAATGAAAGCCACGGAACCACCAGCAGCTGAACTGAGAAGCAAGACTGGGAACCCAGATGCGATACCACAGGAAAGCAGTGGCACTGCTTCTAGTTTCAGAGCAGCTCTCGCCTGGGATGACCTGGGGATCTCTCCACAACTGCACCAGAGTATAGTGTAGCAAGCACACTGTGGGAGAAGAGTGAGGTGGTAAAGGGCCAGCGAGACAGAGGGGAGGTGTGTTGAGTCTGGGAAAACTGAGTGAAGCTTAATCTTGATTCCTGGGATAAGAAAACAGAGTGGATACTCTGGCAAAGAAGCTTGACAACAGTGTCCACAAGTGGTTGGTGTATCGGGAGGGCATTCACTAAGAGTCTGGAGTAAATAAACTGAGAGAAAACAGTTTTTCTGAGAAATCTACGTAGGCGGACAAAGAGAAAGGTTGAAGCTCAGAAAAATTACCATAGAAGAAAAATTAAACATAGAATAGGATGATTCAGATGATTGCTGGATTTTGAGTCAATATTATATTGCAGAGATGGTTCATGTATTACTCTGTCTAGGATTTAAAATTGGGTAAGTATGAGTGGAGGAACGATTCCTGTCAGAGAAGCAGCTGTTGATTGTGCTGCTTTGCTGTCAAAATATGGAAAAATGCTGAATGAACGTTCAACTGATTGCTCAATGAAAATAAAATTCTAGACAACTGCCAGATTTGGCTCTGTGCCCCAAATGAATATCCAGATATAGGATACATTGCACTAAGCATGTTCATTTTCCGATAACAGATTTGTGTGAAACATCCTCTGCAATGGCTTTAATCATAAGAAAACATAGAAACTAATTACATCTTGAGAACATTTTGATAACTGTGTGTTGGAAACAGTGAATAAAAAGATACTTTTGTGTATGGCAAGAGACAGCAAAGTTCTTATTGGAATATATCATTAAAAAGTCATCATTATCTAGTATGGTACTAAAAAAGAAAGCGTTACTATTGTAATGCCATTTTTTACTTAAAAGAATTTGATCAGTACAGTCTAAAATTTGCTTATAAACTTTATTACATAATAAATGGATGAAACATATTTATAGAATTCACAGGAGATTGGTTCAAGACTACTTTTTAACAATCATGATTGTTTCCTCATATGAAAAATCGTGGGAGTTTTTTGATCATTTGAGGATTGCAAAGCAAAAGGGGTGAAGAATCATGAATCACATATACAGAACAAACTAGTGATATAAAAATATGGCTACAGAATTTAAAGGGTCAGCTTCCACTTGTCAGCAGAAGCTCTCTAAAGGCTGCTCAAAATGGGGAGCTCAGTGCTGTAGCTGCCTTCAGCTTGCATGCTATTAGGTTGATGCAAAAATAAGGAACTTGCTTTGTTAACACGCAGCGTGCTAACAGTAGTGATACAGGGAACCCTTCTAACCACTGCTGTCGTCGGTGGTTTCAGAGGAGACAACGGGAATACAGATTTAGATGCACTTCCTTTAACTAAGGGACCTTCAGGAGGTGTCCAGGTGGCTAGGAGTTGCAAAAAAGAGTTGTGGAAAAAGATAGGAATGGAATTAATGCAAGGAGGTCAATTCATAAGAAGTTGAAGTTGGAGAAGAAATAATCCAGCAGTGGAAGCACATTCAAAAGGGAAAAGGGAAGGAGAGAAACCACTAGAAGACAGCAGTGTGAAGCTTGCAGAAAAATAAGATTTTAGATACAGCATGGTAATTATCCTAAAACAGGAGAAACAAGGATGTGGAGGGAACATAATCCATGCAGTGTTGGAAAAAGCTGTCAGTCAGAAATGCTGGAGAAGTCAGATTCAGTAGAGAAAAGAGCGTTTGGTTTTGCTTTTCTTTACGACTGTAGTAAGAAAGAACTGCAACAGTCAAGGGCACAGCATATGTTACATTAGCGTTCGTCAAATGAAAGCCAGTGAGGGAAGGAGATGTAAAAATATAATTCTGAGTCTCTTAACTAGGACTTATGAAAGTAATTTACTTTAACATTTGCTTTAAAAGCTCTAGTGCCAAGAGAGGCAACAGAAAATACATTTGCATAAACTGTCATTGCTATTTAGCAGGTTATGATGTGTCAAACCCAGATATCTCAATGCAGTAATACTTAATAATCATATCAACATCTAACAATGTAGTTTCTCGCCCTTTTGGGGAAAGCAGCAATAGGAGGTAATTTCACCTTACAAAGTGCAACACCAGTACTTTCAGAAGAAGTTCTCTTAGGCAGTGATGAGACTGTAAGTGCCCTGTTTGCAGGGTATGGGATGCTCTTCCTCACAGTCTCTGAAAACAGTTTTCTCCAGGTCCTTCCCTGGCCATGTCATGGGAGGGACGTGGCTCTCATGTCTCTGTCTGCAGCTGCACCCACATTGAAATTTCCATCTTGGTGATGCTTGGGGTTGGGTTCTGCTAACACCTGGCTGTACAAGAAGCGCTCTTACCAGTGATTAGGTTGTGTGTCAGATGATTTCTGCCTTGGAGCCTGCTGACCTGGCTGTTGAAAGGATATTCCATAGCCTAGCAGGTCCCACCTTAGTACTGAGTATTTCCTCATACTCAAATCACATTTTACTTTGTCTTGGGTTGCACTTGACATTAACAGTTCTCCTATTACAGTCTGCAGTAAGTACTTTAGATACCGATTCTCCCACCAGAAATCACTGTTAATCATGTTGAGCTACACAAGTTTAGGATTACCAGCTCTTCCCATAAGATAACTTCACTCCATAACTGATGGTCTCTGAATTCTTTCCAATTTTTGGTAGTATTTGTATGGAGGAAAAACACAGTATCTGAGCCCTGCTCATGCCAGATGGGGAGAGACCGTTGTATGTACTGATGGGTCAATTTGCTTATGCAAGTCAAATGCCCCACAACTTTTTAAATTTGCATTTTGACAATATCAAATGAGGTCTTCACAAATATTTTCTATCCATTACCAACTCCATGATATTTTGGAGTATTTTCTTTCTTGTTGTATTTACTTGCTTTTTTCTGAGCTCAGTGGTAGTTTATTTTTGCCAGTCATATGCCTAGTTTCCCTGGAGCTATTCTTTCTTTGTGCTGATTGTTTTTCTTAATTTGGCTATCTTTTCTAAGATTATTAAATGCATTGTTTGATTTTGCTTCTGAAGTACAAACGAAAATGGTTAATTAAGACCAAAGCTAAAAACAACGGTTAAAGTATTCAACTAGATGCTTTTCCCTAGCTTTCTATGTTGCTATTTATCATTGTCTTTTGTGTACAGTATCTTTCCCAAGCTTCTGTCTGATTATGTAGTATAAGATTTACTGTTACTCTTTTTTAAATGAGGGTATATACCTCTAAGAGCTGGGGAGCACAGCAATACAATAAATCCATATGGTTTTATTCCATGGCCTGTGATTGATGGCTGAAATGAGCTCTCAGCTCTCATAATAAGCTTGAAAAGAAGAGAGAGAGATGGGTGGTGTAACAACCATGAAGAAAAGAGAAGAAAAGCCTTTCAAAACTGAACCATGTTTATGTTTAGTCCTTTGCTCTATGTTTGTCAAGGACTTAAACAGTCATGTATATCCTGAGGCCAGGGCTTAAAGAGCATGAGTCCTGTACTGGTTTGTAATGGGACCGGTGCAAGAGATGCCCACAGTTATAACTGCAATCAGTGGAAAAAGGGGAAAAAAGAAAAGACTTTTTTAAGATTTGAAGGTGAAGTAAAATATAGGCCTCAGTTACTTGATTTCCTGAAAATGCAGCTCTGTTAGTGGAAATAAGTTAAGAGGTTTGTGTACCTTTTTGGTGTCTAACTTCTTTCAGCCAACAGTGAAGTTTCTAAAGCATAGGAGTAGAAAGATAGTTTATAGATAATCTCAAATCTGTGGTATAGTTGATTTTAAAATGTGTTATTATGAGGCTTCTTATACAAACAGCTGAGAATGATTATTTATTTCCACTGTCATATTTTGTATTTAGTTAGAATATGAAATTCACTTAGACATCCTGATGGTATTTCATCGATTTTTTTTTGCAAAGCAACTGTCAATTTTACAAATTTAAAAAAATGCATCTGTGCAGAATTTATATCTTGTCACACAATTTCAGAACTGTCCAGTCACTTATTTAAGTCTACCACATCTGTACCTATATTTTGGATTAAAAAATCATGTCTTGAGAGAGAAACAGTTGCTTAAATAGGAACTTCTAAAATGCTGGGAGTTTAAGATCCTAATGATCACAACAATTTGAAAAGTATGAAAATGGATATTCACCGGTGAAATGCCATCCTGAAACAAGTAAGTCAAAAGAGACTTTTTTTTTTTCTAATATCAGGCAAGCATTTCAGTAGAAATAAAGAGCTTTTGCAATAAAATATTGCCTTTTCCGGGTTTATTATATAAGAAAAAAATATTCTGTAGGTCTCTGGCTTTTGCATAGTATTAAATGTCATTACAAGATGAAAGGGAAGTTGCATCTGAGGGCAAATGCTTTCATTATTACTATAAAGGGTCTACTTGCAAATTTCTCTCTGTGTTGAAGTCTTCTCATCTCCACTGTGACTCTGAGAATGGTTTAGGTTCCAATTGCCCTGGAGAAAAGTGAGTATAAGGTTTGGGAAAAAATATAATGCTGTGGGCTACCTTGTGCCTCCAACAGAAGAACATTTATTCATTTTTCTCTTCAGCTACCTCACATATGAGCTGGTTCAGGTATCTGCTGAAGTGAAAAGCTGTAAGACTCATTTTATAAAGAAGGATGAGCAAGAACATCACAAATTCTACTCACAACCAGAAGTCATACAAATACCACAGCTTACAAATATGGAAGAAAAAGTGTTTTGCAGGTTATTGTTCAAATTTACACTACTATATTGCTTCAGACAGTTCTGAGAAAATTAATATTGCAAGTAACTAGTAAGATACAGGAAATGCCCTTGTCCTTTACCATGTCTGCCTCAAAATACAAAACTTTTTTCTTAGTATTTTATTGTAAGTCTCACATCTTCTGAGGTTTTAAATGCCACATTTCTCAGCATTTAAATATGAATAATGAAAATATGAATATAAACACACAGTCTTAGGTAGTGTCAATTCTCAGTAAACCAAATGTCTCTGTTCTTAGACTTATAAAAATAGTCTGGAAAGCATGAGCCCCAAAAGCTGAGAAAGCTACAAAGCAAGTGAAATTCAACCACAAATCTAGTTTTTGAAATTGCCGTGTCTTTGGGATGATTGAAGTGGTACTATGGAAAAAAAATATTTTTTGCAGGTAAGCAAAAGAGTTACAGGTAAGATTGTGGCTGTTATAATTGTCTAGACAAGACAGGAAGAAGAATGTTTATTCTGTCTGTTTGTGGTTGCTGAGACATTAGGTCTAAACAACTCTTATCTTTCATCATACCAAGTGGAGCTGAAATGGGCAGTACCTTGGCTGTCCTCATCCTCCTCCCTATCCGGAACAACACAGCCAGAACCAGGTGTATTTACTGCAGCTGGAGGTCCAAAACAGGCTGCCACTAACCTCTCAGAGAATATGTAGAAGGAGATAAATGAACCAGAAGGGTTTCTGTGAATTGCAGTACCTCAGGGTAAGGTGCAGATTACACACACAGCCCATCACATCCAGGTGTTTCTAGATGTGTTCATTTCTTTGCAGACATCAAGCAGTTAGCCTTCCGCATAGTACAGTTTGCATTAACACATCTTCTGAATGCTAGCAAAGCTGCCCTACTGTTGTACATGCAAATCAGATGGCAAAAAGCCTATCCTGCCACTGCTAAATCAAATTAGCTGCTACTAAAATCAGATTAAAATGGTGTTTTTTCACAAGTTGTTGTACATCCATCCTGTGCACTGGTGCAGGGACCCGTGGATTATTACCCCACAACTACTTAGCTGGAAAATGACCACAAGATACAGCTTTGGACGAAAGGAAGAAAGAAAATACGGTTTTAATTCTCAAAAGGTCAATAATTTAATGAGGTCTACAGACTTATGATGGTGTCAAGGCAACTAGATATGAGTGCAAGAATTAGGTAAAAAGGATGCAAAGTATTAAAAGATCAATAATTGGAGTATACAGATACAGCTATACTACTTACTGATGTGTGGTGCAGAGATCTGTGAGCTAGCACTGGTAGGACTAATTCACTGGGGTGTGCACTGAGTTAACATGAAAGTGTCACCCTCAGGACTGCTGCTAGTAGATACACCTTTAGAAACCCAATACAGCCTCAGCAATTTGGACCAGGCTACAGGCTCTCCAGTGCTGAGAGCAATGAGCCTCCTTTAATGAAGGGTACATGTTCAAAACTGGGATGTCTGCACAGATATGTCCCAACCTCTCCTTCCGTGCAGCCCCTCCTAAAGGCTGATCGGATAACTCTCAGTTCAAATGATCTCTTCCTCAGTTCAGACAAGGAAGAACATGAGATAGCTTGAGGGAGAAGAGAAGGGGGAAATTATCATCACTGTGGAGAATGATAGGCTCACCTCTATTTGTTTTCTACAAAGAATGTGAAATTTGTGGGTGGGTTTTGTCCTACAGTCCCTTGCTGCTGCAGCAATGGTCAGACAGAGAACGTTTCTCCCACGCTACAGGCCTGCTCTGCTTGGCCTTTATTCCTTGCTCATGCTATTGTTCTGCTTACAGTGATGATGGGAAAAAAATTCCTGCAAACTGGCAGCAGACAGTGGTTGAATGCAACAGTATGTGTTAATGGAAAGCATTAATGCAAAAATAAAAAAGCTTCATGGAGCATACCCCCGCAAAGCATGACTTGTTGTAATGGTCCTTAGAGACATTTCCATACTTGAGGTATTAAGACATTATCCCCTAACTGCTGCTTTTACTCATCCTGTTCTTGGAGATTAATAAAATATAGCCCTCGGATCATCAAAAATTCCAATGCATTTCTGAGTTTCTTTGATACAGAAAGTGTCTCACTATCACTGCAACTCAATATCTAGTTATATGGCAAGATATGGGAAGGTTTTGCCTGCAGAGGTGGATGGCTTCCATTCTTAAGTAAAATCTTTCCTCCATGCTCACATCTGAACAGCGCAGTATTTATGAAGTTGCAGCATATTGAAAATTGTTTAAAACTGTTACTTACTGCTCTTCCTGCTGGGATCAATCATTACACTAATTTATATTTTTGAAAGATAATTTACAGATAATTAATGACTAACTTTCCAGTTGCCTTCCTGGGGAAAACAATTATATTACAAAATATCATAATATGCAGAAATTTACTGTCTTGGAGATTCAGCTAGCACAACATACTCTCTTTTAGATAAAAGTCATTACTTCTCAGTTGTGGCTGTGTATTGTGAGGAGAGAATTACACTATACCTTTACAAACTGTATTTTCATCTATCAGGTTCATGTGCAAGAGGATCAATTCCTTCAGTGTTACTGACGTGCTTCAGAATGAGGTCAAATAATAGAAAACCAGGATGTTACAAAGTTAAACACAGTATTTTCATAATTTGTCACCGCAGTCATACAGCTATTTCATGTGTATTGAATGCCTGCAAAAATGCTGAATTTAAATACAAGCCAGTGAACTATAATCTCATTAACCAAGTTTCAATAAATTACTTATAATTTAAACACATACAGATGTTCCTTATCATGTTCGCTGAGAAAGACAGTGCACCTTTGACGGCCTTAAGTAATTGGTGGCTGCAAAGCCGTTTATTTGTCCACAAAGATATAGTGAAGAGGAAAACATTCCCTGTATCCAAACAAGAAAGTAAACAGCCCCTTTTGTTGTCAGTCAGCCAGAAGCACATTCCACCACGGTGCTCCAAGCACTATTACGCTGCCACTTGTCCTGCTGGCACCTGTCAGGACAAGGCATCTGCAATCAAGGCAGCAGATGGTTCTTTGGGTCGCCTAAAACCAGGGTTGGCATGGACACATCGTTTATGATGCTGCTAAGAGAGAACAAAATATTGGCATGCATGTAATAACAGATCTCTGAATAATGAAGGCATCTTGTATCCTGTTAAGCCATTCACACAGAACAGTAGCCTCAAGTTTCTAAATAATATTTTTTCAATTAAGGTGCTTGCATGTTTCATATCTGGTGATACATATGCATTTGAACATCCATTTGAACTCAAAGACAACTGTTTGGGGAACATTTCAGGATTTCACTATGCTTGTGGACAGCACAGCATGAGCTGCCTTGAAAACATCTGTGACTGCTAGGTCAACAATTGGACTGTCAAGAATCAATTCATGGTCAATTCACTTCTTTCTGTTTTGCCAGGCATTGAAGAGTGAAAGCAGCACATTTCTGAGCAGTGTTTGGCACAATGCTTAAATCCCCCAAAAGTTTCAGCATTGCAGAAATTTGAGGACCCCACTGCTGCTCATATACCATTTTCACTGTGATACTTACAAAAGAAAAGAGTGAAAGGGAGAAGAATCCAGACCTTCAAAATGCCTACCTTGGCACATCAGCTTGAGTTGTTCTGGGAAATATTTCCAAGACTTAGACCTTTTCATATTTTAATGCTCACAATATATTGGCTGAGAGCACTCCGTAAGTGTTAACCTAGAGCAAGGCAATGAATGATGGTACCACAGGTTAGAGAACATGCACTCTCTTAGCGGAATTGCTTGTTACAGCCAAATGCAGATACAGAGTGCTGATATCAATCACTGCACTTACATTAATGATGTGATCCTTCTGCAGTGGAGCAGGCCACATGCCTTAAATAATCTGCAAGTACTATTAAATGGCTCTTAGTGTGCCTTTGCAGTTAAACTCTGAGGGGAAGGGCAGTTGTCAGAACCTCACTCAGATACAGTACAAGAATGTCTTCAAAGGAAGGAAAGGAGGGAGGGAAGGAGGGAAGCAATGGGAGAAGGTTTTCAGTTATTTTCTTTCCAGAGCTGATGCTCCCTTTAGTCCTACTCTGTAAGGTCCTCTTCACTTTGGAGTGAGGTGGTCAAGAACACAGGGTTTACAAAAGAATGGAGAACACAGACCCAAATATATATATGATGGTGGCCTTAAAAAAATCCGGCCTTTAAATTGTAGAAAGCTCAAGGTTTAATGCTTAGTGGAAAAAAGAAAGACAGCACTGCAGGTAAAATGACATAATCCAAATTTTCCCCAAAATAGTGCTATGAAAATGTGAATGACCCATGAAAAACTGGTGTTAACAGGATATTTTACAAACCATAATAGCTTTGTCATCATACTTGTGGGGTTGCAGCACTGTCTGAACAAAACTGAGGCTCACAGAGGTGTCTACGGCAGGTCACAACTTGCTGCAGTTCCCCAGTGTCACTCCTGCTTTGTGGGGTTCATCGGCTGTGAGTGTCAGGTTAAAGGCTCACCTTCACAAAGTGAGGCACAGAGCAATCACAGTGAGTAGAAGCCCTGTAATCTAGTCATGGAAATGGAGCTCCCACCGTGGAACCCCACGAGGGCACTCCCGTGGGAGCAGTGGGGGCTCCTCAGGGGTCCCTCATGGCTAGACCTGGCAGCCAGATCCTGTTGCAACACCCCAGCCAGGAGCAGGGCAGCCAAGGGGCACTGGGGCAGCCCCATCCCCGGGCATTGGGCACCTACTTGGGCTGTCATAAGATCCTGGGCCATGGGCAGGTGGGGGCACCCTGGAGGGGCTAGACAAGGACAGTCAGGCCCATTAGTGCCCTGGCATGAGCTTGTTGGGTGTATGTGCTCAGCCTCACTACTGGCAGCCCCTGGGGACCTGGGGCTGAGGCAGCCTTGCCTTTGCTTCTGATGATAAAACCACACTATTGGGAATAATGAGTTTTTCCACTATATTGCATTTTTCTTAGCATGCCTAAGATCCAGAGGATGGCATTGTCCAGCTTTATAGTTCGTTTTGAATATATGATGAAGAGTTTAATATATGATTAATGGTTGGACCTGATGAAAATACATAATTTTCAGCAGCTGGACTATAATTTAAAATCCCCAAACTTCACAATATCAGGAAAAAAATTTACCCATGCCATAGTATTGCTAAGTTGAATAAGCATAGTCTGAGTTCCTTAAAGCATTGAGTATGGGTGAAAAAAACAGAGCAATATATAGAACGACATTGTCTGTTCTAATATGCATCTTCCTGTATTTCTTAAAGGAAAATCACGGCCCTGTTTTTCTAGCCCACATGTTCTTGGGAGAAGGTGAACAGCAGCAGGAGGAATCAGTGCAGAAATTGCTGGGTGACATACAGCACCTTTGAGACCATGTCCAAGTAATAAGTTTGGCACTTGAGCTCAGACAGGTGCAGTAATTCTGAGACCTGGCCATACCTGTTCTAGTTTTTCCTTTTTAATAGCTGTGTTGTTTTTCCACTCCCCCCCCACCCCGCCCCCACTTCCCTCTGGCTTTTGAACAACAGATTCTGCTTTGTGATTTGCAAAGCAGCAACTGGAAACATGACTCTGCCCATTTTCTTATCTGGGCTCTGACTGCATTTAAATTATCGACAGTGTTCAAATAGGATGTGATAGTGGAGCACCAGCCTCTCACTTAGAGGGATGACTGTGGGATCAGCACTTTGGAACAGGAGAATCAGCACATCCGTTGTCTGCTTGACACTCTGCATGTCCATAGTGCTCAGCATAACAACAGGAAATCTTTAAATTGCAATAATTTGCTATGATGTGTCTAAGCATTACTGGAAAACAACTCCTTAGTTGTGCATCTCTCAGACCGCGGGGGACAGCACTGTGGTGAGGAGCTCTGCCCTGGCAATCAGGCACGAGGCATTCTCCACCTCTGACTTGAACAGCACACATCACAATGAAACTTGAAGATCCTTCATCAAGTGAGCTCTTGTGGGAAGTGAGGCATGACTAAAAGGGTCGGAAGACACTCAATTTACTGGGTTGACACAATTTGTTAATGTTTATAGTTTGCTACATAAGATATTAGAAATAATGTTTTAAAGTGAAATATTTCCCTTCTATCATGTTCGTCCTTGCAGGGACATCTTACAGTAACAGGAAAAAGGGTATGTTACAATCACTTTTTTTCCCCTAATTGCCCACAAAATAAAAACTATTTGCTACTATTAACCAATAACTGTGAAACTAATAGAGTACAATCTCTTTGTAACCTGATAGGGAATTTGGAAAATTTTATATCCAGGCCCAATGATAATTACTGGTTGTCTACTCTGTAGTACCAAATAGAATTGTGTTATCGTGATGAAGATATTACCCCAAACAAATTATGTGTTGCAACCAAATCTAGTGATGAAATTTTATCTGTGCTGTCAGCAGGCCTTCAGCCTGGTTTCTCCTGGGTTCAGTCTCCATTTACTGAACAAGCCTAAACAGGTCAAAGCAGCAGAAACTAGCTTGGATTCAGCATGGTTAGGCATCTGGCACAGAGGAACCCAGAGCATGCTAGGATTTGTGCTCTGCTCTCCCTGTTGGGAGCCAGCTCAGACCTACCTCTTGCACAATGTTGTCAGGGTTTGTGTGATCAAAGCAGTTTGTGTCTAGATGGAAATATCATCACTGAAAGATGTGATTTAGCCAGAGTATGACGTATTCACACCAAACCCTGAAGACTACATAAAAGCCTAGCTGTGCATATGTATCCTTTCCAAAACCTCTCTGCATAAGAAGTTGCTATGCCGAGCAGCAATAGCTCACCTGAGGACTTCCCAATCCATTTCACTTGCAGTGACGTCTATTAGCTTAAGCAATATATTATTAGCATTACATCTTTTTATTAGTCCAGACAAAGTGGTGGCTTAAACTGTTAGCTTAAACTATTCAAACAGTCACTACTGAACAAGAACTTCTGAGTGAAATGTGAGGAGCTCTCTTGACAGATCGGCAGGGGTGGGAGCAAGCACAGAGGGCAGGCAGAGCAGAATGTAGAGCACAGCAATCTCTTACACCAGAGCAGATGAATCCAAAAAGCCATGGCCAAATAATCCACAGCCGTAGCCAGCAAGCATTTAAAAACCCCATCTGATCTGGTCTGAGGTACTTTAATGTAAATGTAGTTTTACACAGTAAATAATTAATTCCATATGCTTCCTGCTTCGTATTCCTTTCTTTGCCTTAGCTAAACCATGTCTCACTTCAGAAAGCAAACAGAGTAAAGCTAAATGTCAGAAGAGTTTATTTCCAGATGAGTGATACAATTATTAACAAGCAAGTAATCAAGCCTTCAGATAATATGCAATTAGGAGCATGCCTTTGACATTTTGACTAAAAGTATAAAAAGTGCAATTAAATCAATGCACTTCCCTAATAGAGTTCTTACATCAAAATTATGGACGCTAAGGTTAACTCACAATGATTTAATACATAATTTTTAAAATGACATTTGATCACTGCTGTTTCTTCAGAAAATCATTAATGCTTTTTAGTGAAACTGGTTATCATCACAAAGATTGTCCTATCTTATAAATAAAACTTTTCATGGAAATTTGTATGTATTATCCATTTCAGAGACGAAATTATATAAAGGTGTCATAGGGATAATATGTAGAGCCAGTTTCAATAAGTCTAGATGTTGAATACCCTGAAATATGTTTTATTCTCAAGACATACAAATTTTTGGTTCAGGTCTGTAAGCACAAATTGTATCTCTCTTTTATGCTGAGAAGTCACAAAAAATAAATCACTGTTTGAGAAATAAACACATTTGGTAACATGTTATGTCCTTACCAATCATAAAGATTAAATTAAATTGCAAAGCTGCTGTAACTTTCATGAAATTCTGTTTTCACAGATATATGTTGTCTTAAAATGTCAGAAAGAAAATACAGTCCAAGGGATTTAAATACCCATTTCTGTTTCTCCTCTCCATGCCCCCAATTTTATTTTCCTATCATCTGACAGTTGAAGAAATTGGCACACTACAACAGCACACCAGGAAAACATGTCATTTATGTACAATTACTCTTATGCAGTACTGCTGTAAGCCACAGGTCCTGTAGGCCAGCTGAAATCCACTGAAATCACATATAAAACTCATCAATCTGGCATTTTAGAGTAAAATTGTTCAATAAGGCAGCTGCTTTTGAAATTCTGAGCTGGTGTCTTCCTTCGAAAGTAAGAGTCCTGCCAATCTTGTGGAGATGGTTTAATCTTACTCTCCTGATTAGTCTGGGTACATTCAACTTTCTGATGTTTCTGAAGTGAAGTTTCTCAAGGAAACTTTTTATTGTAAATCTGAGTAGACTGATGGGGAATGGAAAACAATAATAGACAAAATGGCTATCAGACATGAAAATTTGAGAAAATGAAGATATTTCAATGTTTTCCAAATACTTGAAGTGTTTTGTAAAGCCACAGTTTTGAAATAGATAGGCCTAGAAACTACAATTAAACAAAACCAAAAAATTATTAAACCTGAAGCAGAGTCATGTC
>JAVSBS010024627.1:4642-15042 GCA_033124195.1 Coracias cyanogaster | reverse complement strand
TCCATCTCAGCAGGGTTTCTGCTCCCACATTCAGGAAACACCAAGTAAATACTTAGTATCCTGGACTAATGCATGCCTACCCAGGCACAGGGAAAACCAAGAGCTGCAGAGCCAGATTCAGGTTCCTTACACAGAGAAACACCAAAACTACTTTCTGAACTTTTCTCCATATCCAGTTTCATTTGGGACAACATAGGCTGGCACACACAGGGGTGAGAACCACAAAGAGGGCTACACAGAAATGCTGAGGGTCAGAAAGTCCTTAGGAACTGACATAGAATTTAGTGGGATTAAAAATACTGGGAAAGGCTGCAGTAAATTCAGGTGAATAATAAAGACCTTCCTTTGCACGAAGAAGGATTAAAATTACTTCTGTGATGCACAAATTATATTCTGTAATTGTGGGGACAGAATTCTTTGTACTGAGCTACACTGTGCCTCTGCTTTCAAAAGGTTAAGCATGTGTGCCCCCACGAGGCACATAAACAGCTACAGAGAAGCTGCTGCTGTTGTGCAAATGGATTTTGGGGTTCTAGTCCTAATCATAGGAACAGCAATTGATAGCATACAGTATTAAGTGCTGCTTCCTCTCCTCCTTTCTCAGCTTCTGTATAATAACTTCAGCTTGTGCAGGGTGGGGTATAGATCAACATTAAATTAAAAGGTTCAGCCAGAATCATTTCTAGAGTCAAATGTTATATCCATGAAAATAGAATTGGCAGTGGAAGCACTGACATAATTATAACTAAGTAAGCAAACACTTTCATACTTAGAAGTAGGTAAACTCATACTTTTAAAACTGCTTCCATCCCTCTGGGAGACCAAGGTGGCAGGGGTTCATATTAAACACAGAAATCAGGACTTTGGAGGCTCAGCTGTCATTACTTTTGTGCAGAATCTGACTTTCTCTTACTTTAGTTTCTTATTTACAGCACTGCAGGGTATGTAGTGACACTCAAACCTGAAATAAATATATATGTGTTTTTAAATCCCAGGCTGAATGGGAAAACAGCATGTATAGAAAGTAATAAGGTATAGCTCAAGTCTAGTGTGAAAATGAACAAATCACAGGCAAGCATTTTTTTCAAGCTCAGTTTCTTATGTGTTTGTGTTTTCTGATGAAAGCTGACAGGTAGAAGAGCTTGCTTTTTAAGAAACTGATGGAGTCCCAGGAAGACAGGTGACAGGAGCAAACGAAAACAATAGAAACATCAGCTCTATCTGCCCTACTTTAAAGAAATTTTGTCAGAGGGCACAATTCTTTTCTTTTTTTTCTGCTTATAAGACAGCGATGGAGGAAAGAGGCCCAACATTCATTTTCTGATTCAAATTTTAGGTTTCTTTGGTTGCATTTCTTAATTAGGGAGAAAAATCTAATAGCATGTTTTGTGAGCGTGGTGGGACAGAGAGACATGAACTATAGACACGTATGCGCATGACTGTGAGTCTAAACTCTTAGCACTAAGAAAGCAGAAAGGATTTTAATGTAGGCCTAACTAGGAACAGGAAATGAACAAGTTGCCTTTTGTTCTGACATTCTCATGAGATGCTTCAGTAATAACTCTTCTTTAGAAAGGCATCACTTTAATCCCACAGAGACTTTGACACAAGGGAGAAAGATGCTATTCCTGAAAGCTCTATGTGACTTACTTGAAAATAGAGGAGAGAACAAAGCTTTCTCCTTTAAACTCATAGAGGAATGTTAAGTAGCTTATTACAGATACACAGAACAGAGGGAGAAGTATGCCTAAAAAGGCCTCTTTATCTGGCCCCAAAGGTTCAGACCTATGGCTTAAGAACTTCTTCCCTCCCTAAATCACAAAAGACCGGTTTAAGATACCATGAGAATATTGTTTTAATTAAAAAAAGTGGTAGGAAGAGTGAAATAGTTTCTTGAGATGCCTCTGAGCCATCCTCAGGCTTTCCTTTGCAGCATAAAAACCACACATATGGTTATAAAAGGTTGAAGTTCTTAACCTCATGTGAAATAACAAGAGTTCTAAAAGTGAGACTTAGCACATATACAACCATCTGACATTACAAGGACTGATAGTTTTCAATGTAAGCAGGGACCTTTATTTATGAGTATGCATTTGCAACATACAAATAGGTACTCAGAACAACAGATCATTTAGACAGGTACCTGGTAAAGTAAATAAAAAAAATTTGAAAAGATTTACTAGACAATTGCCTGTATCAATAACAATCCCTATGTTTGGAGGATTATGTGGTCTGTCATCTAAGAGCTCCTACAGGAATTAAATAGTACTTCAAAGCAAGGAGGGAGAAATTGGAAAGAAAAGGAAAGATGCAGAAAACAACTCATTAAAGGGGGTGTTCAGAAAGACATAGATCAGGCCTCAAATACGAATGTGAGACAAAGAGTTAGACAAGACTTGCTTTAGCCCAAATACCAGGAGATTTATAGCTTGTATTATTACTCTTTGCCTCAAATGTTTTAGTCATAAACCACTCGACCTATACTAGGAAGAATATGAGTCCTCTGTGCCAGAGACTATTGAGATACAAATGCAATAGCATTATTAACAAGTCTTGTTCATGTCTCACTGCCTTTTAATAGACTCTAATGTGTTACTCTCCACATTTGTTTTGTCATTCTTTACTTTTACTTTACTTCAAATTCTTTTACAGGTCATCTAAACTAAAATACTCTAAGTGCCACAAAAATCATGTTCTGAAATTAATTCATTGTGCACTAGATGCCAACAAAGTTTTAATACTGGTAACAGCTGCGGCATCTGTTTCCAAGATTCAGAATGTATTTTCATATTCTTACCAGTGCTACTGAATTTTCAAGCAACAATTTATGATCCTAGCTGACCCCCATCACAGCCCCCTGCCCCTAATGAATCTTGTTCAATTTGCACTATCAGGCTTTATTTCCAAGACAACACTGCATAAAATGGGAGGGGGTCTATTGGATCAGTGAAATACTTAGTTCAAGAATAAACACATCACGTTTTAAATTCATTTTCCAGAAAATAAAGGGTTCAGCCCTGATCCCTTGCATCTTGCATATGCACGATGCCAGGGCCTCTGTATCGGCAGAATCTGCACTGCTGTGTCTTAAAATATTCCAGGACAAACCAACACGTAGCGGCTGAATTATAAGCAGCTTGTGTCCAGAGACCCTACAGTTAGTATGCTAAATGGATTAATTATTCACTTTGATTATATTGATCCACATGGCTTCCCTGATCTCTCTCTCCAAAACAAAATACAATATATATACTCCTGCTGAATTTGATCTGACTTTGGAAGGATATAATTTTTATAATTATCTTAATTTTCTAAAATTAAGATAAATAAATTCAGGTCTTAAACCATTTCTTTTGCAGCTGAAGTACAGCTGCAACCAAAATACTAAATTTACTTTCCTCTCCAGTGTCATTTCACAATTGCTCAAGTTTCTTTTTTCTGTTTGTAGCACTTGTTCTCTGAGCTCCAATGTCCTGGAGGCCACACAGGGGTCCATAGACAGCTGGTTAATCATTCCGTTGAGCCGGCTCAGTTTCAATGGTCCTCACCTCATCGTATATAAAGATCTGCCTCAGTGCACCGTTACCTGGTGAAAGGACCACAGCCATGGTGTCCCGTGAGTTCAGCAAACAAATGTGGGAAATGCACTCTTCAGCAGAAGCATGAAAGTGTATTGAAAATCCTGGCACACGTGAGGTGTAAATGGACAGCCATGCAGAGAAAAGAGCATTTTAAAATTCTCAGGATGCTTGTACAACGGTAAGCCCTGGCATGCTTCATCTCCATCCCTCTTCGGTAATGAGTTCAAATGCTTGCTGGCCTCAGCCTTCGACTCAGAGCTAATTGTGCATGGCAGGCCCTTTAGCAGGGTTAGTTGCACAACAGGCAGAAGGTACAGACAGTAGCATAAAAAAATGGGTAGAGGAAGGGCACTTAACCCCCAAAACAGATCATCCTGCTGAAACAGACCCTGCACCTGGACAAGTAGCCTTAAGGTCATATTCTGACAGTCTGATTAGGGAAAAACAGGTTCAGACAGAATACTGTAGCAAAATCCAACCAACAACTGAAACTGCAACTTAGTAAGCAGCCAACACCACTACATCTTTTCCATAAGATATACTGGGGGAGAACATTATATTTTGGAAACTAAAGAAACTCAAGGCAAACAATGAGAATAAACTCTAAACAGCTCACCCTCTAGCTTTACTTTTCTCCGTTCCTCATCAAGCTGTGTATTCAGCCATCAATTTGAATCTACTCTCCATGGATAGATAACATTCCTCCCCATGCTACAAAATTTGACCCCTGCAACTGTTTAGTTGCAGAGGATTTGTCCATGATGTTATACCAGCCCCTAAAATAATGCTAGTAACAGGCCCCTGGTTTTAGCATGTTCCCTCCATCCCTCCAGTCAAGCTGACTGTTGTTTACCTAAAGAAATCTGAAATTCCTCCTGAAGTGCATGCAGGCCAGTAGTTTCACTAGGAGCAACTAAGAAAAAGCCAATACTTAGAAATTAAATATATAATAAAATAAGGTATAATAAAAAGAGCAAACAATTATCCTACAGAGCATACTCTGACTTTTAAAAAATGACAACAAATATTCTGCTCTGTCTTCTGCCAGAAAGAGGCCTTTTGGCCACAATCAGTCCTTAAGGAAGCAATAGCAAAACTAATGAATGCGTACAATAAAACAGCTCACAGCGTTGCGTTTCCTCAGGAACACCTGGAAAGCAAGGAAACGTCCACATAAGACACTTTTCATTTTCCTTAAACACCAAGGACTAACCACAGGATGACAAGGACATCTCATAATGACTTGTAGAGGCAGAAAATCCTCTGTGTTTTAATGTTATAACTGGAAAAAAATATCTCATTATCACAGATGCTTGTGAGATAGCTGTTGATAGCATTGCTGTACCTGTAACCACGTAGTCACGTTGGCAATGCCATCTTTCAGGCTGTCAAAAATACAGGCTATGGCCACCCTGCAAAACCTCAATTTCTTCTAGCGGGAACTCTGAAGCCAGGTTATGTCAGCCTACAATTGGACTTAGATGACCTCCCCCATTTGAATGTTGTGTAGCTACAGGAATTGAGCAGACATCATAGATCTGTTTCCACCAGACACATCATAGTCATGCTAGAATTAAATATGTATCATCAAAATGTACACCGCATATACCGTGCCCACTAGCACCATGCAACAATTTTCACTCTCAGTCTACCACGCCTAGCTTCCTTCCTGATGTCCTATTCTAACTTCAGAAATCATTGATAAAATATTCTCCCTACCATCTCCTGTGGCCTTTCTGAATATCCTGCTCACCACCTGTGCTGGTCCAGAAAGAGACCAGTTGATATTGGAGAGAATGATCAAAAGCACAGTGTATTCAGAAAACATAAAATATCTTGCAATGTCTTTAGCAAGTCATGAGTATTTGCACAAAGACAGGAAAATTTTTTCTCAGACTTCTAAACAAATCAGTACCCTCAGAAATAATAGTGCAGAAGCTAACCACAATAGGGACAGAGCGCCCCACACAAGGTCTTTGCAAGCATGAAGGTACATGTACAGACCCAGGCAGACTCTGCAATATAGACATACTCTCTTTTAGAAGAGTTTGTGCAGATGACAGAAGCAGCAGTTAGAATGAAACACAGTGGAGAAAAACACAGCTTTTTAACACTGTTGTATGCATTTTGATGATATACTCAATTACATGCCTTTCCATTACCTGACAGAACAGCTGTTTTTATTTTCTAAAGTCATAAAACCTCTTATTTCTCTCTGGATACAGTGCAATGATAAACAGCTATTTTAGCTGCTATTTCTACAAAATCAGTGCTTAGAAAGTATCAGGAAAGGGATGTTTTCCAGTAAGTGTCCAATTCCTTCTGTTGGTTCAGGTTTTTTTTCCCTCCCTTCCTTCTGTTTTCACTTTGATTTTTCATGCATGATATGGCTTTAAATAAGTTAGTGGTGAAGTTAGGGACGGACTGCATCAGCAGAAATAGAATTATCTAGCCATGATTACCCAGCATGACAAGGTAAATAATTATTTATGCTCAGAAAAACATAAGCAAAGCCATCACTGCTTTGTGCAAGCTTAAGACTCCAGCAAGTACCTTTATTTTTTAATTCTCTCCATTTGCCTTTTCTGTCCTGAAACACTTCTTAGCCTTCTCTCACATCAAACATGATTTTAACTGAAGGACTGAAGCTATAATGTCATTATACTGTCTTTAAGTTCTCAGATTTTCTTACTCCTTAGAGGTGTGCCAGTGCACTTAGTATAGAAGATGGATATTGGAACACAAACTGAGTAACAGTATTTAGGGCTTAGACACACAACAAATCATCAGTCCTGGGGTATTTCTGACAATGGTGTGACTACCATGATGAGTCTGTCAAAGACAAATCACTTCCTGCCTTCACTCACACCTGTTTTGACACAACGATTTTTTATATTAACTTGATATTAATCCTGATTTTGATTTGGAATCCTGTTCTATAATCAGATTCACCTACATATATATAGATCAAAGCTGCATTTATTGAAAACAGACCAAACTTTACATTCATGTGAATACAATTCCAGCAATTATTGTATGGATGGAATTCCCTTAATTGCATCGAATCCATTAAGAGGTACTTATTAGTTGTGCCACTTAGAAGTCAGCAGCAAAGCCAGGGAAATCTCAGGCTTATACTTTGATAAACATAACCATATTTTCAATGCTTCTTTCCTCTCTGTCTGGCAGCAATCAGAAATCAAGGAAAATCTTCTGTGTGAAGTAAATACCAGCTTCCCACAAGAGGAAAGAAATGGTCAAAATCATCTCCCTTGTCAGATGATCCCCATTCAACTCAAACATTATCTTTGGAGCATCTTTCCAGTACCAGTTCATACTGCATTTTTCCTCTCTCAGTGAATAACAACTAAGAACACAAAATGAGGAAGAAATGCATGGAAAATTGCCCTAGTAGGATCCTTCTTTGACACAAATCACTGTTTATCAGGGGAAAATGTTGTTGCTTGGATCTAATCTACTATGAATTGGAAGTTGCTGCTCTGAACACTTGATCCGCAAAACGAATGCAGTAGACAGCGCTAGCAAATGCTAGCTACGTAATCTGTGCTCTGCTTTCAAGTACACAGGTGACTCTAGATCACCTTCAAGATAAATCAGAGCAAGACTGGGCTGCTGAAGAGCAAAATGTCTAAGAAGCTGACATTTTATGTAGAGTAAGGCTAATCCTGTGACTGAACCCTCTGGAACAGCACACTGGAACCTCTTCAGCCTGTCAACTCTACTATTTGCAATTTTTATGTTCTAACATTCTGGTACCTTGCTTTGGCACCTCCTTCCATGCAAAACAAACCCTGCCCCAAGTTAGCAGGAATGAAGTCTAAGGTGAAAGTGCATTATATATTCTTGGATACACCATCAAATACCTAGACACAAAATTTGCAAAATGTCAATGTAGCAACTGTGTGAAAGACTGTAATGTTTTTGCAATATATAGGGGACAGTAAGGTGACTGACTCTCTGTACAGGAGGTCTCAATTAGGCAACTAAAATGCTACAAAATAAACTTGGAATTCATGTCTCAGAATGTCACTAAGAGCAGAAATTTTTGCTAAGTAACTTTATTTTTAGGCCCATTTCTAGAGACCCTTTCTTGATATATATTCTTTGTTTTCTGCTATTTAACATCATTATCAGTTTCCTGGAAGGCAGAGACCTGGATCTGATGGTATTCTGGAGGCATGAACATTTCATTTCAACTTTCAGTTCATTTCAACAAGGCCAAATATAAAGTCAGACATGGTAACAGCAAAAATTCTCCATGCTACCATGGTCTCTAAGAGACTATAGACTCTGAAAGATTAAAGAGTTACAGCAACTAATAGGCAGCATGTGAGCTTTTAATGCGATGCTCTGTCCAATAGAATAGCACAACCCTTTAGATGTAAAAGTAGGTGAATGCCAAATAAGAGCACACCTACCTAACACAAGTTTGATTGCTGTCATGTCTAGTCTTACATCCTCAGATCAAGTAAAATGTTGAAAAGGAGTTACCAAAGGAGCAGAGAATGACTGGAGGATGAAAAATATGTACAGACCAAAAGTCTCCAAGCGTTAAGTGTATTTATCTCAAAGAGAAGCAAAGAGGTAAGTTGATCACAACCTGTACATGGATACACAGAGAACAGAGCACCTCAGTCTAGCAGATGTAGGTTAACATGTTTCAATGGCTAGAAGCTCAAACCAGACAATTTAAACCTAAAAAGCAGGTAACATCTGAAAGTAATTAATGATTAGGTTTCTAAGAACTATGGAAGGGCTTTTATTCAATATGGGATTTTATTTTTTTTAAAGGTGTGCTCTAGTTCAAATGCAGCTATCTAGGTTTCAGTGGGAATGAATACTTCCAAGTCCTACAGCTCTGTTATGAAAAAGGTTAGATTAGATAATCACAGTGGTTTTTAGAAGCCTTTAAACTTATTCAACCTACCATGGGGAGTTTGAGATTATTTATGATAGGGCAGCATAGACAGCATGGAATAGGATGAACAATGCAGAAACTTTTCTTTAGGAAATAGAAATTACTTGAGTGAACTGCAGAAATAGTTTTTGTCAGAATCAATACTTAGAATAAATACATGGCAGATAATACCCATCATTAAGGGCCCATCTCTATGAAATATCCTGGAAGGGTATTACTCTTATTAAAATAGTTATCTGATGGACTCCCACAATGAGGTTCAACATCTCAATGTGCATCTGGTGTGTTATCATGCTCTGCTTGCTGAAAAATGCTGGTATGCACAGTAATGGCAATAAGTAACCAAGCATGATAAAAGACTTGTCCTCACCCATCTTAGTAAAGGAATCTGCACAGATGGCTCTAACCCACCAGTGTTCTCTGCTTCCTAATATATGTCAGCCTTCCAGCATAGTAAGAGACATGAATCATTTGAAGTCAACTATGCAATTTCTGACATTTAGAATACAAAAACTGCATCCTGGAATATAAGTCAAGACTGTAGTATTTGCAACCCACTGCTCTCAATGTCAATCTTTACAGAACTCAAATATGGCCACCTGTATTGACCGCATGCCAGTACTCTGCATCAGCCTCACCTGAATTCAGTCAGGACAACACAAAGATATCCGGCTAAATGGTATCAAAAGCACAAATTCATGCAAAGCCATCAATTAACAAATATGAGGAACATTCGAGGCGAATTCCTACAGAAGCCTGAGCTGAGTCCCCACAGGATAAAATACAAGGTCCTTAACAACTTCTATTCTGACTAGTCAAGAGGAGCTGATGATAGAGATTTTTTTGTCAAAAAGCCTTGCTATGAAGCAATGAAACCTCTGTCCTTTCTCCTTCTCAGCTCCTCTTTCTCCCTCTCTCAAAATATTGACATTTTTGATACAGGTTTTGAAATGAGTCAAAACTAGCTGTTTCCCTCTGGAAAGTGGAAATGAAGTATTTTATTTCTGGAAGACTTGAAATATTCTCATTTTTGTTAAATAAATGTTAAGAAAATGTATTATGGGAGCTCCAGTTTCTTTGTCCATTCCCACCTACCACGCAGACTCTATCAAAGGCTGTAAGCAAGCAAAGAGGCAAGTAGAGGAAAAAAAGAATTAACCAGCACCACCTGTATCATTTAACAGCAGCTACCTTAGAATATTTTTAAGAGTCTCCTGGTTGAGAGTTTCTATAAATATATCACTCTTACATTTTTTTTGCCTTCCCCAAAAGTAGATTAAAAAGCTGACAATTTAGGGCAGCTTGCCTTGTAGGTCTACAGTTACTTTTAGGTGGCCCCTCCATCAGTTAATTAAAAGAACCTTGTTCACAAAAGTTATAAATAATGTAAACAAGAGCTCATTCCTATTTGTTACCTTATCTGTATCAGGATTAGAAGCATCTTCCATTACTATTAGCAGCTACTATTTACAGAGAGATTTGCCTGCATTCAGCACAAGTTAAGCTCTAATTTTTATGTCTATTTAGTTTGTGGTCAATCTACTTCAAAGGCACTTTGCTAAAGTATAGACAAAGCTCTAAACCCTTTCTTGCATGCCCATGTCTTCTAGATAGATATCTAGCCTTAAGTTAAGTACCACAGGCATGTAATGTAAGCTTATAATTTAGATCTGAACAACTGAGGAAATTTCAATCTTTTTGTTTTCCTTTTTGCATACTCAGCTTCCTGAATGAACAGGCCATGCTCAAGTATGGAGAAAAGAAAGAAAATACATGAAGAAAAGTCTAAACCTGAAATTTAGGAGATTCAGAAGATGCTTAGGCTTCACACTGGCAAAACACAAAACACTGGCCAAAATCTTTGCATTTACAGTAACACA
>JAVSBS010024626.1:83379-105909 GCA_033124195.1 Coracias cyanogaster | reverse complement strand
GAATAGATTTTGTTTCTTTCCTTTGAAGCATAATGTAAAAGATTTTCTTCAAATCAATGTATTATTTAATCTGATTTGATAACGTGGAGAAGGGGCTGTGTGCCCAAAAGCTTACTCTCTTTTTCAGCTGTATGAGCTGCTCTATTACGCCACTTTATTTCTCCCTTCAGATTGCTGCTTCTTTAATTAGACACCCTGGTGCACTCTCATTAACTCTCACAAGGATTATCTCTCCCTGAGGAGGTCCTGAGGCCAGTGAACTAGATTCAGATTTATAATAAGCCATGATTAGGTTAAACTAGTGGGAGAATTCTTCCATATACACATTCCAGTGTTTATAAATGCATCACTCTCAAATATTTTATTATTTAACACTGAATCGCTAGGTTTAGAAAAACCTTTCCCCATTGTTGCAGATGGTTAAAAATCTGGTTTTGGGACAGAAAATGATGTTTTATATTGAGCTTCAATCACCAGACTGGGCAATGACAAGTCCAAATACTTGCTCTCCCTTTAGCAATGCGGTCTGAGCGTGAGTCAGGATTTAGCCCCTGGGGATCGCTGTCTGTATTAACAACAGCTCCTGTTGAGAAACCTCCCTTTGTTTACTATTTCAGCAAATTCACCTGATGATCTTTTTTTCTTGTCTCTGAATAATATATGCATGAGACAACAGGGTACGTCTGGGCGCTTTTCTTGCTGCTTCACCCTTCTAAAACTTGAAATTCCTGCCTGTTTATTAGTAAGGACTAAATGGGAATTTCTGACTTGCCATGATCATCCTGTGACAGGAGACCAGCCAGCCCTCGCCACAACTTTTTCAGAGCACACCCCTGGGAAGTTCGTTTTGCCAAGGGATTGTTGAGGTACAGAGTGATTAAATGACGTGCCCGTGCTCAAAAATGGAAGGAAAAATAAAACTCCGGCTCTCTAAGCAAGCATCCTAACCGCGGGAGCATCCCACCTCTGCGGGCCTTGCTCAAGAGGGCAGAAATAACTGGGCTGGCTTTCCTGGGACTGTGTAACCCATAATTAGATGGTAACTTTTCTCTTGCCTTTAAAAGCACAGGCCCTATTAACACCCCAGCCTTTGGGTTTCAGCTGTTTTCACGATTGATATAGTTCAATTAGACTTGTAGTTATCACTCCTTCCTTGCTTTAATGGCATTCAGGATCCTAATTCACTCCTTCGTCAATCAAGAAATCTGAACAGAAATTTAATTTGGATTTTTTTCCTCCAAACTGCAGGAGCAGGATTAGCAATTTTGTGCCACTTAGCGTCAAATTTAATCAAACCCAAATTTACCAGTAACAAAATTTCAGGTGGCTTCAGTACAGGCAGAACAGGATCCATCAAGATCTACAAAAAACCGACTGAGGAGCCAACCCTCCCATTCCTCCCCCATTTTTCCCCCACCCGAAGACCAAAGGGGATCAGCGGTCGCTGGACTGGTCCCGTGCTGGCTTCCACCGCTCTGCTCTCAGCTGAGGACAGCAACCCAGCAGTGCAGAAACAACAAAACCACTACACAGAAACCAGTACCGAGGGGACATTGAGTCCCTGCTCTGCCTGTGGCTGGATGAGGAGCAGATCCCGACAGTGAAAATTTGTTTGGAGTAATCGGTTCTAGAATGTGATAACATCCACCAAATGCTTCAGATTCGTAGGTTCCCTTGTACATAACTAAGAGGTTAAGCTCTACAACGACTAGAATTTAACATAAGAAATACGCCCACGGAGCATTTATTACAAAGCAACATTTTATCTCTCACTTTTCTTGCGGAACGGAAGACTCGGCTATTTCACGTCTTGACAAAAGGACTGGATTTAAGCATTTCAAGACCCGCTCACCTATTTTGTTTCTGCCTGCTAAAATTCAGAAGCTCAACTGCATCTTTTTCATCATTCAACAGCCACACTGCTGAGCTGAACAACCCCGAGCGTGCTATCACTAATCAAATGCTGCAGAGCGGTATCTCAGCAGCATCTGCAGGTATGACAGTACAATTTAATATTGTCGAAGTTCTCTGTAAATATGTATGAGTTCTCCTGCATCCAGCATTGTCAGATTTAGTCTGTCCAACAAAACAGGTTGATCAACGTTCACCAGAATTTGATGATAGACATTCTTAGAGCGTTTCAATTTCCTTAAAAATCGTAGAAGTCTCCTTTGATCTGCTGCGCTGCTTGGTGAACGCAGTTAGTCTTTGGAGAGCCTCTGACAAGCCTTCTCCTGTGACAGCACAGCAGGGTTGTACGTACCAGTTCCTGTCGCTGCAGTACTTCTTCATGTTGAACCTCCTGGTTATTTCCTCGGCGTTCAAAGCTCCTGGCAAGTCCTGCTTGTTCGCTAGCACCACGACTGGTACGCTTTTTAGAAAGTCATTCTTTAAAATAAGTGCAAATTCTTTCTTTGATTCTTCCAGACGTCGCTTGTCAGAGCTGTCCACGACATAGAGCAGTCCATCGGTGTTTTCCAGGAAATTGCACCAAAGCTGTCTCATTTTCTGCTGGCCTCCAACATCCCAAAACGTCAGGGTAAAATCTTTCTGGGTTTCGATCATATCCACATTAAAGCCGATTGTGGGGCTTGTTAGAAAAACCTCCTTATACTTAAACTTGTAGAGCAGCGTAGATTTTCCCGCAGAATCAAGTCCTAACATCAGGATGTTGGCTTGCTTGGCTTTGGAGTGTTTGGTGTTCTGGAGGCCCATCAGTGCCACGGCGTTCCCTTGCAAGCCTTGACAGCTGGAATCCTCTGTCTTCTGTGAAGCCAGGTGCTGTCCCTAAGATGTCTGTCGTCCTTCGTGAGATGAAGCACAAAGAGCAAGGTAGTGGAAGGGGAAGAAGCAGCTTTGCGCTATGAGAAGCCAGTAAAGCTCTGTACAAATACACGCTGGCTTTTATCAATGTGATAATACGCAAACAGCGTGAAGGTGTACGGTTCAGTGCCAAGCCTGTGGGTGGAACAACTATGAGTAACCTACCGATTGGTCACAGGCACAAAGGTTACAGTCTTTGAACGTGTCTGAACAGCAAACGACACTTACAGGACTATTTAAGAACTCTTCACACTGTAAATCGTGCGTAGCGAACCAGCAGCAGCCTGGTTATTCTCCTAATCCCATGGCCCGGGGAGCCGCTGGTGTCCTGCCCCACGCGGTGCATGCCCACGGGTGAATCCCTCTCTGGCTGCATCCGCATCCGTTTGGGAAAGAACCGCAACACAAACACAGGCAGCAAGGAGGGGAAACCATAACGTTTGGCCATCGATATCAGCCCACAAAATGACAAGGTGCCGGATTTACTGGTGCATCTCGCAGGCACCGCCTCGGACTCCCGCAGCATCTGCTCCTGCGTCGAGCTGGCAGCTTTGAGTTGTCAGCTCGGCGAGTTGTGCTCTACGAACCAGTTTAACGGCACCCCGCGCGGTGGAGGCTCACGATGGAACTTCCCAGCTGGTCACGACCGAGGTTCAGCCACGCGGGATTAGAAATTCCTATTGGCTTCACGATGCTGTCGTCGCCCACCGATCTACAGCGAAGGTTTCCTCCAGGAACAAGAAGGGGCTTAGCAACTGAGTCTCCATCACAAGATTTTTTTTTTTTTGCCAGTATTCAAAATAGTTGAATAAAAAAAGAAGAGATAGAAAATGCAGGGTAATATTTAACTCAGTTGAGTCTCCACTTTCTGGACCGACGCTGGGCTGGCCCGGCGCATACCCAGTATCGCAGCACTTGCCCTTATACCCAGATGCATCAAGTTTCGTTATGAGCATTTCTCTTTGCTTCAAAAAGTCCATCATCAGCAAAAAGCCGTAGAGGTCTCCGGGCCAATGAGCCGCTGGCTGATAGATAGGGCCTCATTTTGATAATTATGACATTGGCTGCTCAGATATTACAGACGTTGCGCAAAACACGCCTCAGGCTTGACAGGCAGGTTCGAATCTGGTTTCTCTTGAAGCTGAAGGGCTTGTACCAGAACTAAATGGGGGCAACAGGAGATGACAGCGACAGACTCACTGCCGAGCGCTTTTCCTATTTAGTAACACGGATGGATCGTGGGTAGGATTTGTTTTCAGGAGCAGGTCACAAGGTATGAAACCATGGACGAACGTGTTTGCGTTTCTTTATATGTTATGTGTATGAGTGGATCAAAAGACGGGGAGACAGGAAACTGCAAAATACGTTTAGTGCAGTCAAATGAATCATCGTTCCCTGCAACATCGCCTGGGAATACAGTTACCGGGAGCAGGGGCAGAACCTCCCTCAGATGGATGCTCCAGGTCCTGGCAGTGCTGTGATTTCAACACTACTCATAGTTCTCTGCTCTGTGCGTTTGCTCCAACCACATTCGATATTTATGGGCTCAACTGTTTTTTATGACGTCAGACTTTAAAGAAGCTATTAAGCGATGTCTGGTTTTTTACAAGCGGAGGAAATTCATTTCCGGCTAGCTTCTGAAGCCTCCCTGGTTTTGCAGGCTTTAACCGTACCCGAATCAAACGTGAGTTTGCTTCAGAGCGAGATTTTGTGCCACGGAGCCACTTCCAGTGACGATTTCCCGCATTACTCCGGAGTTTATGTAGCAGCACGAGATCCAAACCGAGCCGGGGAGGGCTCAGCGTGGCACAGCCTTCGCTTGCGGGCTCTCCATCTCCATCTGCCCCGAGAGGAGCGTCTGGAAGAATCAGAAATCCGCCTTTGACTTGTTCAAAGGTGTGTTTGCTTTGCTGGGGCGAGGCTGGTCTTGCTCGTGTTGGGTTTGCCTCAACGTTCCACTGAAAAACCCCGGAGTAATAAACCCAAACTGCGACAGCCGATTTCCCATCAATTAACCCAAACTCGGACTTTGCACAAGAGCCCTTTTGTAAACTCGGTAGGTTCCCGGGTTGTCTAGGCACGATATTCCTCCAGGGAGGGCTGCATGCCTTTGTAAACGTTACAAGATGTAATTAATGTGATAATTTAGGGAGGCTTGGGGGTGAATCCTCTCCTCGCTCAGTCCCAGCAGCGGAGGCCGGAAGGCAAATTCAGTTTGAAAAGGCCTGTCTCTTCATCCCCGGAGCCCATACACGTTAATCGCACGCTCAGCCACGGGTTTTAGAAGAAGGAACCAGCTGGAGCCCTAAAAGGACACCCAGAAGAACGCCGCGCTCCGGGGGAAGGCCCGGGGACGCCATTTGCCGCGCCCCTGCCTGAGGGGCCTGGCTCCCCGCTCCGGTCCGGGGGACCTCAGGGGCCTGGCTCCCCGCTCCCTCCGCGCCCGGCCCCGCCGCGGCCAGGAGGCGGAGGCTGGGGCGGGCATTTCCCGGAGCCCGCCGCGGCAGCCGCCCCGGCGCTTCCCTTTCGGAGCGGTGAGGGGCCGGGGCCGCGGGAGGCCGGAGGCCCGGCCCGGCCCCGCCAGGCTGGCGGGAGGCGGCGGCTCCGTAACGGTAACGGCGGGGGCGAGGCGGGACGGGGAGCGGGCCCCGCATCCCGGGGTGCGGCGGGGAGGAAAGCGGTCTGAGGGGAGAGAAATGCCAAGTGCTGCTCCCTCAGCCTCTGTTTTAATAGAAAACACGCAAATGGCTGTAAATTTTTACCTAGTTCCAGCAGCAGGCGACACATTTCCCTCTAATGAGCTCTGCCTTTTGTGCTGTCGCTTCTTAATTAATCAGTGTGGTGCCAAAAGTTGCCTAGAACGGAGAAGGGGAGTTGCTTGGGCAATGTGAAGAATGAGCAAGTAAAGGTCATTAAAAAAAAAAAAAAGTATTATTATATTACGTCATAGCCCGGGATCTTGCAGAAGTATCTCTGGTTCCTCTTAGTCATGAGCTGTATACAGAAGAAGGAAAAACTAGGGATAGTAATATATTTCTAAATTATTTCTGCTGGTAGCTTTAAAAAAAGGAAAAAAAGATTCATTTTTCTATACATCTTAAGATTATAAATGTGGTATCTTTTAATCTTTAAATTGGTCTGTGCATTGGTTATTGTAATTCTAAGACTTTATGAGAATTTGCCACCTTTTTCCTGTCAAGGAAACTGACACTTTAGATGAAAAAAAGCAGTATTTGTATAATAGCATTCTGGATACTACTTTTTTCATTTCTTTTTCAGCCAGAAACATGCTTCAGGACTTGTGGTTTCACAGCGTGTGAAGATCACCAACGCACCCCTGCAAATCACTTACTGCCCAGTTCCAGTTAGTGTCATGTATATGAGAACCCTAAAATGGATTTTTTTGTTTCTCTTTGCATTTTCTATCCTAACAATGTGGTATGTAATTTTTCCTTCCAACACTCTGCCTGAGCATACAAACATGATGTATTTCTATGAATATGAACCGATTTACAAGCAGCGCTACCACTTCACGCTGCAGGAGCGCTTGAAATGCAAAGAGATCAATCCCTTTCTAGTCATCTTGGTGTCGTCCAGTCCTAAGGATGTGAAGTCCAGGCAGGCCATCAGGATAACATGGGGATCGCAGAACTTCTGGTGGGGACATCGAATCCTAACCCTGTTCTTACTGGGTGAGGACGCTGAAACAGAGGCCGACGCTGCAGCGCTGTCGGTAGAAGATGAAAGCATCCTCTACAGGGACATAATTCGCCAGGATTTTATGGACACTTACGACAATCTCACCTTGAAAACCATCATGGCGTTCCAGTGGGTCACCGAGTTCTGCTCAAATGCAAGATTCTTTATGAAGACCGATGATGATGTCTTCATCAACACCGCAAACTTGGTGCAATTCCTGCTAAAGCTGAATTCCTCAGAAAATATTTTTACTGGTTATCCTCTTATAGACAACTTTGCCTACAGAGGCTTTTACAAAAGAAGATACATCTCTTACGAGGAATATCCGTTCAAGCTGTATCCCCCGTACTGCAGCGGGATGGGTTATATCCTGGATGGGAAACTGGCTCTGAGGATTTACAAACTGATGAGTCATATCAAACCCATTAAATTTGAGGATGTTTATGTTGGAATTTGCTTAAATATACTTAAGGTGAACATCAGTATTCCAGAAGATCAAGAACAATTCTTTCTTTATAAAATTAATTTTGATATCTGTAAGTACAGACATTTGATTGCCGTACACGGCGTTACACCAAGTGAAATAATGGAGTTCTGGTGGGATTTGTCATCAAACGCTTCAGTTACTTGCCTTTGATTCTGTTTTAATGTATCAACTGAAACCTGTTTGGTGTAAAAACATTTAGCACAAACCAAGCCAGAGCTGTAGAGATGACATGGACTGAGGGAGGGCTGTGCTGCTGGGGCAGAACTGCCACGGCCGCGTTTCCCTGGGATGCTTGGATATTCTTAAATAAAAATATTAGGAGTTCACAAAGCACTTTTCCACATCTGTACCCTTCGCATGCAGGACACTTGGGAATACACTGTCCTGGCTTCTCTGACGCTTCTCCACATGGTGTGCTGTAACCACGGGCTTTCTACCTGAATCTTCTGGACTGTATGAAATGTCACCGAGGAATAATGTTTACAACATGAAACTAGCTTTGAAGATGCCTCCCAAATTCCTACCTGGATTGTTTTGTTTGTGCAACTGTATCATCCTTTCCTGCTCTCCAGTATTTCCTCTCTGCCTGGCATGAAACTTTCAGGGACCTTCTTCTTTCCACGTATCACCTCTGAGAGGGTTACAGCTTCTTATTTAAACCTACCACCTCCATCACTGTGCTGAGAGGGCTCCAGGCCTGTGGATCTTGTGGGGTCTGCGGGAGCCGATGGGAAATTCCTGGAAACGCGATGCATTTGGTGTGCGTGTATCCAGGTGCAGCTATATACGTATAAACCAGAATGGCTCTGGTGTCTCCGATGGTGCTCGCCGCTGCTGAGGGCTACAGGGTGGTAGAGTTCAAGTGCAGCTGAGTTACAAGACGTCGCACAACGTCAGGATAATCAAAGGCCACATATGTACAGACGTATGTGTGAGTTCTGGTGCCTCCCCAGAGTTCTGGAGCCACGCAGGGAATATTCAAACAGATGCATTTATATTGTGACTTGGTTTCTAAAATAGTCGTTTTTCTTCAAACTTTAAAAGGAAAAAACCATCAATTCTAAGATTGGTATTTCATAAAGAAGACAAACTCGGCCGTATCTGTAAAGACGGGTATTTTAATCACTTTATTCATATCAGCAAGGCCAAGTTTTCAGTAGTTTACACTTCTAACAGACGACAATACAGAATTTGCAACTGCATTAACATAATTATTCTTGACACAGCCACACCACAGTGAAGATACTATCGCTACACATCCTGTACACCGGGAATGACAGAGCACTGCCACCTTCTCTGCACTCCAGCTGAGGCGTTGTGATGTATTTACATTTGGCTGTCTTGCAGATAGTCTCTTAGAGACAAATTAGAAGAGGTGCAGAAACCTTTAGTACCGAGTCCAGAGGTTTCACCAGTTTTTTTGATACGTTGTGGTTATGGTCACTATTGAATTCTGCTGGGTTTCCAGCAACGGCACCTGGGGTTTGATGGGATTAACAGGACGTGTTACTTTTTTAGATATAAAAATGAGGTCTTGGGGGAGAATACTCTCTAGGCAAGTATTTCAGATGCCAGTGGTTAAGAAGGTCAAAGTTTTTCAAAAATAGATTATTTGGTTAAACTAAATTGCTAATGATACAGCATCGCTTAAATGTGGGGAGGGTGCTGTTGTGTGTCTGGAAACAGAGGTGAAACTACAGCTGTCCTGTGGGTTTAGGATCAGCTCCTAGATTCCTGTCCTGCAGTCAGATCCCCAGAGCTCTGCGAGAAATGTTTGACTTGTTCTTTGATTGTTTATACAGCTTAAAAAAACACCCTCCCTTTTTTTTTTTTTTTCTTTTGTAAGCCTGCCACATTATGCGTTTAGAAAGAAATTGTCACAAGAACACCGGTACCGCAGCACAGCTTGTATTGCTTCTTGGAAACAAATGGAATTCCGAAAGGCTCCGCAGGGGTCAGAAACGGGATAGATAAAGCAGACAGTACCTCACCAAGCCGGGTGCTTCTGGTACTTGTGCCCCAGGATGACAGCGCTGCTCCGCGATGACACGGCTTTCGCCAGGGAAGGTTTAGACACAGCAATCTTTGTGCCACCTGAAATCGTCACCTACACCAGCAGCGCTTCTGTGGATGTACATTGTGAAATGTTCCTGCTCCTGCTTTTTTAAACAAACCCCTCACTTAAATCTGGTTTGTGTGCGAGTCTGACCTTATTATTGCTTAAAAGACCGTGAAAATGTATAGCTAAGCTGATGTTTCTGCTTAAAGCAAATGTCAGGAAAGTTTCTAGTGTGCGCAGCCATGCGAGAGGTAAAAAAAGCTCAAGCCTGTGACCTGATACAAGAGTCTGAGTCAGCGGTGGGCCCGGATTGTATTGCATCTGCCTACAACCTTGTACTAAAAACCACGCCTAAACCACAGGCTGAGATTTTCCCAAATCCTGAATTCTTTTTCTTGTGCAGGCAGGCAGTTCAAAAAACCAGATTATATCAGAATTCCAAGCCAAATAGTGACCCAATCAGAGGCTGGTTTGGGTTGGAAGGGACCTTAAAGCTCATCCAGTTCCACCCCCCTGCCATGGCAGGGACACCTCCCACAGACCACGTTGCTCAAGGCCCCGTCCAGCCTGGCCTAGAACACTGCCAGGATGGAGCATCTACAGCCTCCCTGGGCAACCTGTGGATCGCAAAAGGCATTTACAATGTAAAACATCAAGCCTCTGCTGCCTTATTTCAGAAGAGTTAAATTTTTTTTTGCACATTCTAGAGCAAAGGAATTCAAAATAAATGAAGAAATATTATGCGCTGCAAACTTAGGGGCATTATTCCCTGTTAACAGGATACAGACGGTTCAGGATATTTCCCTACGTTTTGTCTCACGTTTTCTAGTCACTACTAAAGCATCTCAGTGCAGGTTCAATGCAGGTAACTCTCAGCTGCCTGGACGCACAAGAAATAAAGTCATTTTCTCCTAGTTCTTTCAGATTGAAGCTAGAAGCCGATGGTAGGTTAACTGAACAACGCAACGCTGAATTCCTGACACGTGTCTCTCCGCTGGTTGTGTCGAAGGAGTTTGGGAGGCAGAGCTTTGCTCCCTATTGTTCTTATTTTCATTAATCTCCATTTTTATCTGAGCAGCGTGTGCCACTTTGGTCATTTATTACATTAATAAAGCTCGCTGGGTTTTAACGCCATTAAACCATATCCATGTGCAAGCCCTCGACGGAGGAAGGAGAGAAACCAGAGTTAAAGTGAAGCTGAGCAGATGGCCGCGTTTGGTGGCGTGGTTTTTTTATGTCTGGTTGAGTCCACATTGTAAAGAAACCAAAAATTGTGAAAGAAATCTAAAGTGGCAAAACAAACTCAAACCCACCCTCTTTCTACTTCGATATTGGGTTTCTAAAAATCCTAAAGCCGCTTTCTTTGAGAGGACTAGAAGGATAATGTTTGAAACGCTGCTTTCTGTGATTCCCGGCATCGACCTGCGGCTTGTAGGAGGGAAGAGCAGCATTGTCTGCCTCACCTGCCCTGCTGCGACTCCGGGACTTCGTTGTCCTATAAAATAGGACTTAAAAGGACAGTTTTCCCCAGGTGACCTCTCTCGGGATGGTTTATACGTCTGAGCTCTGTTCACCTCCAGCTGCTGGAGGATTTTCCAGGCCACATTAATCCGAAGGAGCTTTTATAGTGCAAGAGATGATGGCGTGAAGGGTCACATCCATCCCGACCGGGACGGGGCTCAGCCCTGCATCCTGACTGCTCCTCCCGGTAACACTGTGCCCGCGGTGGTCCTACACCGAGGAGTAAAGTGCAGTCTCCCCTGAGCTTGCAATGAAGATAAATCTTAAATACGCTTCTGAGTGAAAAACAACCCGTTACAAACGAGAGGCTCTTCTCTCCACCCAGACAGGCGCGCTGGGCTGAACGGGAGCTGTCAGGAGCCAGGACGGGTGGTTTCAACAGCGCGGGTTGTCGTCTGGTGTGTTGTGTAGGGACTCTGCTAATAAAGTTCTGACCTGCCCTCGCGGAGTCTGAGTGTGCGCTTCCTTCTCCTAACGAGTCCGTCTCGATGGGTTCTTAGGGAGCGCTTCCAAGCAGAAGCAGTTTCACAGCCGCTCAGCGTCACACTCAGTACGGGGCTTAAAGTTGTTTGTGCAGCCCCTGCTCCTGTTAATGCTGTAGTTAATGGTTATGTGATTGTTGGTTTGCTGTTGGAGATGGGTTTGAAAGTTGTAACCAAGGATTCATTTAAGGGATACAGGCTGAAGTCAATTTCTGAGCATCCCTGTCCCCAGAAATACTGATGCATCTCCACAGGCTTTGAGGAGCACTGTGTTGGCCACTTAAATGCAGAAAAAAGTGCTTTATTTCCCTATTGCTCAACTAATTTGAGTTCTTCTTTAGGCAGGGCAGCTGACCTACCCATAGCCGTGGATTTCAAAACTTCACACAGGATTTGCTCTGGATGTGAGCCTCTGTTGATGGTTGTAGATGATGGAGCATCTCGACTGTCACATAGAACTAGAGACGACTGATCTCTAGGGCTTTAAGTTACCCAAGGGAAACCACACGTAAAGCAGCTGCGCCTCAAAGCCACCTACAGGCAGCACTGTATAAATAAAAGTGATTTAAACTTCACCTTAATGTTAATTTAATTGTACCTATATCTTTTTAGATACGAGTCCTCGGGTTTTGAAAAGGGATTTATAAATGCACTGACAACGCCAAGGGGCAGCAGCGCGGCTCTGTCCAGCGGCCAAACCTCGGCAGAACACTCCACGTTGTAACCTTGTGATTTACGGCCAGATTTCAGGACGGCGGCCTGAAAACCTACTTTAGGACATTAAAAGCTGGTGAGAGGTTTTTTTTCTCTTTAGCATAATCACTTACTAATTGTTTCTCTGTGTAAAACAAGCACCAGATACACTAGGATTATATTAGTGTTATTTAAAGCAAGGGTGTCATGTATTCTAAGAGAGAACTGAACAAAACTCCCTGTTTCTGTAGCAAACACGGTCACCTCGAGCTGCCCCGCTGCTGTGGCACTGACGTCTGTATGCAGAACACTTCACAACCTTTTAATTTCACCTGAGGTAAACTGTGCACTACTCCAAGAACATTAGCAGAGGGTTTGGTGCTGACCTTGTGCTCACGTGTCTACTTATCCCAACATTCTGTTCAGTAAAAGAGGCTCATTCCTTTCAAATTCGGGATTTTAGAAAGGGTAGGACTGCAGCGCTGATGTTTTTCTCATGGCCTAAGAGAGCAGCTATTAATTCGAAGGGCTGTTGCTTGGTTCCAGGCCGAGGCCAGGCCAGCCACTAGACGGAGCTGCGATCCCACCTAACCAGGCTGGCACCTCCTTGGGGAGCCCCACAGTCCCACCAGGAGCTACAGGCGGTGCAGAACCCCACCAGCACGGCATCAGGATGATAAACTGCATGGTATCTACAATCAGAATGACAAGCTAAATGGTAATATCTTTAAAATGCGCTGCGTGAATTAACCTGTTCGCTTGTGGTACTGCTGGGAAGAGCCCGAATTCTTCACAGCACTGATCGGGTCACTGATTACAAGGTACGTTTTTTTTTGTATTTGACTAATTAAAAGATGTTCTTTGGCTGCAACTTAACACATCAGTTTGCTGCTGCTAGAAACCATGATTACTTGACAAGCATCTGTCACCGATGGAGCTATTCCAGCTTAAACAACCACAACCTTCCACGACTGCGTCCAGCAAGAATCCGGGTGCTCTCGGATGTGTGTGAGCCACTTAAACCGAGATGCATCTCTGTTTTTTGGAGAGGTGCTGAGGCAGGACAGCAGCCCGCAGGACAGGGTGCTGCAAGGACCGCTCTGCTGCCGCAGCATGCTCCGCCACACTGCTCCAGAGTACCCGGGTATTTCTGGCTACGGCGTCTGACAACCCTCACCCGGTGTAGGATGTATTATTAAGGCAGTGGAAGATCAGACCCCAGATCGTTAAGGTTACATCATAAGCAATATGTACATTATCATAGAATCACAGAAAGGTTTGGGTTGGAAGGGACCTCACAGATGCATCTAGTTCCAACCCCTCTGCCGCGGCAGCGACACCTTACTTCATCTTGTCACCCACCCATGTATGTATCGCGACAGGATTTGGCACAAACCAGCATGACTGGGAAGTTACCCGTGTCTAGATGTGGATTAAAGACATCTCAGAAGATACCTAGCAGGGGGCACAGGGAGGCACCGCGTGCCTATGTGGGGGACGGCACAAAGCCGCTCATCTCCACTAGTCCGTCTTTCAACCTAAAATAGCTGTAACTAGGTTTTTAAAGGAATAAAAAAAAGTCAACAACCTTACCAGAGATCATTGGTGTGAATGTCTTTGGCTGGGCAAGAGCTACTGGACAGGTGGGAGCGTGCCAGAGAAAAGTGAAGGTGCTAAAACAACTGTTGTAGCAACTGCAGACACGGGAAGGTTGAAACGGCTGCGCGGGGAACTGCCGGGCTGGGCCTGGGAGTGACAGAGCAAATGAATCCTGGAATAACTGTCCAGAGGCCTTCAGAATGGCTCTGTGCTGCGCCGCGCCACGTGTTCTCCTCAACCCTGGGAGCGTGGCTTGCTCCCAGAGCCAGCCCCCCTCCCACGGCTTCCTCACGGCTGCGCCGGGAGCCTGCGAATGCGGATGATTCCTGCCGTCTCACTCTCCTGCCTATCTCCAGTGCCGGAGCAAGCAGCCAGCGAGCTGTGCCCAGAAGAAGGTTGGGCTTCCCTCTGCATTGCTCACTAACCTGGAGAACACAAGCTGCAGGAGCCTTGAGCTTTTCTCTCAAGTGGTGTTACCTCTAAAATGGCTTTTTTTTTGGAGCTGACCATAGTTCCAGTTCCAACTTCTGCAGTGCCTGTGAAGGATTAGCAGGGGTGTCTCTGCTATACAAACGCCCCTCTGCTTTGGGGTTCTGTAGGCTGCTGGGTCTAATTCTCCTTTTCCCTGGGCAGCTGTTTTGACAACCATCCAGGCAGTGTACTACAAAGAAAAGCCAGCACCACGGAAACATCATCTGTGAAGGAGAAAGGAAAGGCAAACGCTACAAGCTCTGCCGGGAGCACGGTTCCGATACTGCTGCTGTGGCATTACTGAGGACATGATTAAGCACTCCCATGAAAATATCGCTCAGGGTTCTCATTTCACAGCGTTCTGACCTCAAACACCTTCTCAAAATCAAATGACTGAAGCGCTCTGCCATTACTAACATTTCCCGTTAGCTGCTCGATTTAACGGCAAAGTTGCATTTAAAATTCACTGAACGCACTCTTCAAGAGATTTAAAAAGTCCGAATCTGCTGTAAGACACGACATCCGTAGGTAACAGAGCCATCCGAAACACTGACCTCCAATCCAGGGCCTGGCTCTGCCTCTCTAACGCGCATTGCTGCTGCTCTCGGTCGTGAAGCAGTCAGCGAAGTTATCAGACTGAGTTATCAGACCGTCTGTTTAAACTCACAGTAGCCACAGACTCCAGAATACAATTAAATACTGAAAGTTAGGTCTAAACATATTTTTATCAAGATATTTAACACAGGCTTCCATCGCTACACTGCAAAGATGCTGCCTGGCATTGATACATCATGCCAAAAACCAGTCCTGAGGTGGCCTTCCCCTGGATTAACACCACCAATTAACCTGCAGCGGCACCCAGAAATCTTTAACGGGCTTGACCTCCCTCGAGGTAGCTCTAAGGAGTGCCCTTGTTTGATTCGTTTTCCAAACAGTCGCTAACGAAATTAGTTTTATCTTGCATTCCCTTCTTTACGCGCCTGTGAAAAGTCCATGCTAAAAACTGAATGCTAAGGGTGAGTCCCGGTGAAGGACGGACATTCTCCAACCACAGCAGAGCTATTTTTGGCTACAGAAGGTGTCAGACCTCCGAGTATTTTGCCGGAGTTTAACACGAGTTGAATACAACGTGGCATAGAAGGTGTCAGAGCAGCGCACCGAGTGCATCACCGTGTGGCTGCAGGTAATCTGGTAACTGCACCTCAGCCCGTGCTCAGCGGGGACGTACTGAAGGGGAGGGAGGTTAAACCAAAGCGAGGGAGCCAGCTCTGCGGCAGCAGGCTGAGAGCTGCCTCTTCTTCCTCCTTCGTGTCAGCGACACAGATTTCTCCTACGCTACCTTATCACCGCAGATTAAAAAAGAAAAGAGATGAGGAATGGGAGAGCATCGTTCTGAGGCGTCGCGCCTGCGAGCGGAAAGCAGCGTCCCTCCTGGCACTTGCTGTGAAGCCCTGACCCTGCGGTGCATCCGGACGGACCTTTGACTATCAGAAATGAGAGGGGAGGAACCAAATGAGAAGTCTACAGAGCATCTGTGAAGAGAGTTGTGCCACAGAAGGTTACAGTTAGTTTCTAAGGAGCAGCGAGGGCACAGGAGGCAGGTACATGTGAGCAAACTTAATTCTTAGCATCACTCAGAATGTATTTTTTTGTATTGCTCCTTTTGTTAAGCAAAGAACAAAGACCAGAGGGATCTGTTCCTTTTGTGTAGAATCTTAACAGCATTTACTAGAGCTTTCTACTACGTTTAAAATGTCAGAGTTTGTTTCAAGTTCGGAGCGAGGCAGAGAGCCACTGGCCACTACTGTTCTTCTGTTTTGCTGCTATTCCTGAACTTCACCACCATCACTGTTATATTGTCAGGACATCCTCTGTAGAAGGACTGTAGAACTATGCTCTTTGCACCGAAGTGTGGCTCATCCAAGCGCTCCTTGATGAATCGGACGGCTTCCTCGTTGCTGAAAGCATCCCACAGACCATCCGACGCCAAGATCATGAACTCTGGCTGCAGTTTGTCCAGGTCAAAGGTCAGAATATCGGGGTCGGGAATGACGACGTTGAGGTTCTTCAGAGGGTAGTCTCCTAAGGAGCGGGACATGGCCAGGATCCCCTGAACTCGCCAGGAGCCGTTGAAGCTGATAAAACCACCTGGAGAGAAACACCGACACTTAAAGCAGTTCTTGTGCAAGTTAGAGCATTTCTCTGGCTTCCTGCCAAACCCATCCCAAAATTCACCCTGCTGTGTCCTCATGTTTAAAGACATGACATATCTCCAAGAGCAGGAGGTGCCTTACGTAAATCTCGGAGTGCTGCCGGGAAAAGCCGGATTGTGGCCGTTAATGCTGGTGAAAGTGCCAAAGCAGAGAAGTCGGGAACGGTTCTGCTTTCAAACGAAGCAGCTTCACGTTCTCTACGGCCCCAGAGAGACCGCCAGCGTACTGACCACAGCTACTCCTGTGCTACACACCTCGCTGCTCAGAGAGCCTCGTGGCAACGTTAAGACAAAGATACCGAAAGCAAATCCCCGTGTCCTGGTAACCTCGGTAACTCTGGAGTTAGTAAACATCTCTTTTCTCTGTGTAGTTCACGCTTTCCCTGTTCCAGAAGACCTATGAAGGTCTTACCCTGGGGTAGGACTCACACCTCACTCCAGGGCACAAAGCAAAGAAGCAAGAGCAAAACCCATTTGTAGGCGCTTCCATCAAACTGGGTCAGAAAGGACCAAAAACCTGCTGGGAACACAGCGATCATGAAATTTTACCTCACATCAGAAAAATGCGAGGTGGGATCTGACTGACTTTGCTGTCGCCAGGATTAAGGCTACTTCTGGTTGAAAAATATTTTATTTAGGAGTTGCTTACGGGGAGATATGTTTTGCCTGTCAATCGATGACGCGGAGACCACCAGCAGCTGGCTGTACACCTTCTGCCTGTGCCAGGGAGGGAGCTGGGCGGCTTCAAGGTCAAAGAGTAAAACAGAGACACCTCCGATGCCTGCGCATGCTCCCGTGAGCCCCTCTCTGCACATTCCCATAGCAGTATTCCCATCGACCTGACACGACTGAAAAGTCACTTGAGGACAAGTCATTTGCAAATGGGGAACATTAAAATGTATGACAAAATTAGGAGAACTGTTGTCATTTATACCTGCAAGCTGTCGGCTTCGGGGTTCTTATCAATGTAGATCGTAGAATTGTTTTGGTTGGCTTTAAGATCATCAGCCATTAACCCAGCGCTGCCAGGGCACCGCTAAACCATGTCCCTCAGCACCACATCTCCACAGCTTGGAAACCCCTCCAGGGATGGGGACTCCACCACTGCCCTGGGCCAGCCCTTGCAGGGAGAACATTTTTCCTAATATAATAGGAAAGTATAGTTACTCCAGGATTTTGAGACCCGCTCCTTCCACCCCTTCTCTGGGTAGGGAAATTTGTCCTGCATCTACCATCAAATTTCCACGTTACTGATGGTCCTGTGTCTTTCCTTTCTAGATGGAGAAAGATGAGACTGTGAGCGACTCCTCTCCGCACATAGCCAATATCGGACGCTTGGTAGAGGTAAGTCCTGCGAAGCCACCGCAGCCCGAGCTTGCTGCAGGTTCTTGTGCCCCTATTTCATCCTGTGCTTGCTTCTGTCTCCTGCTCATCACAGCGATAACCTTCCTGTGAAACACGTGCTCCCTTCCTCAGACCTACTGAGCAATTCCCTGCCCTCCTGTTTCCCCCTACAGTCACTTCTGGGTGGAATTATTTCAACTCAGGTTGTGTTCTACAGAAGTGTCCCTTCAACTCAAAGCTCAGAGCGCATCAAGTGTTTATTAAATCCACTGGAATTGGTTTTAGCGTTTGATTTTATGGCAGCTGTTGGTCGCTGTGCTCGGCACGGCGAGGGAAGGGCGCGGTTGGTGCCGCACTCGTTGGCGGTTCCGTTGCACTGTCCGCTGTGAAGCTGCTCCTGATCTCCTCAACCTTCACAGCCACTTTGGCAAGAGCGGGACGTTCTCAACTAACATAGACTATAACGCTTGTTTTAAAGGAACTGGGCAATGAAGGAAGGCAGGGACTTCTTTCTTGACGCCCTTCCTAAGGTTTTGGCTTGAGCGAAAGCAACCTACTGAAAAAAGGCTGCTTATTTACGAGATTTTTCTCAAAACTGTTTGCCATGCAGTTTTAATGAATGAGTCACCAGCTGCAAGGTTCCAGCTGCCCAGAAGCACAGAACTGGGGACCTGTTGGTTGTGCGAAATGACCGCCCGGTCACTGGTAGTGCCGTCAGTGCCAGGACGTGATGGAGTGAGGCTGGAGTGAAACGTGTTTTCCAAGGAAAATTGATCGCTGGAGAGAAACTGCCCTCTCGTGGTCCAGGGAGACATGTCATGGCTAGAGGAATATCTGGGAGGAGAGGACGGGAGAGAGCTAAGCCTTTGTGTCTTTGCTCGGTGCAGGGATCGGGTCATTCTGCCTCCTGCGAGAATTTAAATAGTAGGAATACGCTGGGAGGAACCGCGCCGCGACAAGTGTCTTACGTCAAGGTGATCACACCGAGGAGAAGCGTAAGTGCCAACAGGCAACGTGACTAAAATGTCTGGTTTCTTGCTTTTTCCTAGGACATGGAAAACAAAATCAGAAGTACACTGAATGAGATTTATTTTGGAAAGACAAAGGATATCGTTAATGGGCTGAGGTAAGGGGCTCTCCAGCTGACTCTTGGACCCCCATCGCTCCCCGCCGTGCCTGTCGTGCTGTCCCCAGCCCAGCATCGAGCTGCTCTCGTTTGCTGGAACCCCCTTTCCTACACCAAAGCTTTTCACGTCCCTAATTGTTCACCTTGCCGTGCTTTGGAAACAGGATTTGTTGTGTTGGTTAGGGAACACTTTAACCTTGTCACTATAGCAATGTTTTAATCCCTTGTTCTCTCACCAGGAAGAAAATAGCCCGATTAACAACACTTGGATTTCAGAATTTTTTTTAATTAGGAGTTTTATTCTTCACAGTCTTGAAAGCTGTACTTGAATTCTGACTTCTCTTTCTGGTATTCTTTTAAAACCAGTCAGTTGGTCCCAGAATTTAGCTGTAACATTAATGGTTTGTGGTATTTATTCTTTGTTTCAAATTTTATCTTTCTCTAACATCGCTGGTGAAACTAGAGTGGACTAGAACAGATTAAGTGACTCAACCCCCTGTGCCATTCTGTGGGGAAGCTGCTCTGGGATTTTTTCAAGCCCTGCTCAGGAGTTTTACACAGAAATCTCAGGCTGGGCGTTCTCATGCTCCCGCAGAGCTGCGACGCCAGATCGTTTCATTTTAAGCCGCAGCTAGACCTCCTAGCACAGCGCCAGAGTGTAAAGAAATGAGTGTACTGCCGTTCTCTCACGAACAGAAACATGGAAGGCGACGGAATAATGCCGCTAATTAAGTGTTTGTGCTGCTGCCTGGAGAGCACGGGCAGAGGGAGATGACAGCACCTGGGAAAGCAGCTCTGCGGGGGGTTGCAAAGCCCTGCTCTCCTCACAGGGCACTAGTTTCATTTGTGGTGTGCAGGGGTTTAGCCAGGCAGCCTTTATTAACGTTAAAGGAAATACATCGCACGGTCTTTTTCCTTGTGAACGTTGCCTTAAGCTTTTGCAATTGAACCTGTTTCCTGTGTCTCCCCACTGCTCGGTTTGAGTCCTGGCACTTTGTGCAGCGCTGGGACGATCTGCTCAGAACTGGTACCGGGCAGAGCTCCCGGCTGCGCCTTCTCCTCTGGCCTGTCTCCTGATTCTTCTGTCCTGTGTATTTACACTTGTTCTTCCCAAGCGTGCTCCCGGTGGTTTCCAGCGTACCAGCTCCGTGTTACTGCCTTCTTCTGACTGTTCTTTTCCCTGTTTACTTCCCTCGTTTCTGAACTGCTCTCTGTAGATCTATTGATGCTATCCCCGACAACCAAAAGTATAAGCAGTTGCAGAGGGAGCTTTCTCAAGTGTTGACCCAGCGCCAGATCTACATCCAGCCTGATAACTAAACCAACCCAGGTACCCCCTGCCTGTGAGGTGTGACAACCAGCACTAAACCAGGACTCACCCAGCCAAGACCTCTGCATGATAACCGAGACCAGAACTAACCCCTAACTCCCGCAGACTGATAAGCGACGTTCGATCCGTCTTTCACCCAAGGGTTGTTTCTCAATACGGCCAACTCGATGATTTTTGGGTTTAAACATTACCCCACCCATTCCCCCCAGTTGAAATACCACGCTTGGAAACGTGGCTGAATTTACCACTTGCTCGGGAGCGAGAGAGGAGCCCGTGGCCACGTACCCAGCGTGGTGGTAGCTTGGACTGGTCCCATCCAGAAGCCCCGGGACTCTGTCCCTCGGGCACCATCAGTTCTTCCCAGCAGCGCGCAGCACTTCAGTGAGGAAACCCCCTGTCGCCTTAGTGCCCTCCCTGCAGGAAGGCAGGCAATCTTGGAAGTCTCGCAGTTTTGAAAAAAAAACTGACTGGTGCTTCCCGTGCCTTGCGAGTAAAGACGAGCTCAGCCCCCGAGCCCGTCCCCGTTTGCCTGGCCAATCTTCCGTTTCCTCGGAGCTTGAAATCCAGACCCGCTCAAGCTCTGCCGAAGCGTTTCCACTGGCTTGTGCTCGGGCAGCCCCTCGAGGGCTTGGTTCGTAGGCTCGCGCTTGCTCTGGAGCTCAGGCTGTCCCGGGCGGCCGAACCTCGCCCTCCCCTCCGCAGCGAGGTACAGATGTTGTCTCTAGGCTGACGAAGGGGAAAACGCGCTTTTTTGGTGACAATGGCCAGGAACCCCTTCTTTAGCCTGGGACAAATGCAAATATCAAACATATGTCTTTTTATCAAAGCAGCGGAAGTCTCTAGAGACAAGAGAATGGAAATACCGTTAATAAAAATGTTAGGAAAATAACTGCCACAAAGAGCAGCCTTGTTTACAGGCAGCGGCATCCAGGCTGCTTCGAGTCCTGAAAAGGGCGTGAAAGAATGGTTTGTGTGGGGAGGAATCCTGCCAGACTAGATCCTGACCGCTCCTCTGTGCCAGCAACCACGGGGAAGTCCAGTGGTATTATTCTACCAATGATCGTATTTAAGAGGGCTCCTTGAAAAGTGGAAATTTCTTCTTGTGCCACTGAAAACGGAGGTCCTGGCGGGGCAGGAGCCAGGATGCCTCCGGAAAGAGGCGGCTTTCCTCCTGCAGCCTCCTTGCTGCCAGGATCTCTGTTCTTCTTTGGCTGCTTCCATTCACGAATTCCTGTAGGTAAGGTACAAACGGGAAGAGCAAATTTGAGAACGGAAACCGTGGCTGCTTTTCCCACTGGTGAATCCCCAGAGGGAAGTTTTTTGCTGTGCGGCTCGACCCTGGGTGAACAGTCTGCAAAAAACCAGCGGTTCAGGGTCTCCCCCAGCCCGGCCCTCGGGTGCAGGCTGGGTTTTCTCTGCCTTCTCGTCGGAGAGCGAGAGCGCTAACACCCTTTGCTGGTCGTACGCTGGGGTTTTTCCAACCTCTACGGGAAAAATGTTGGGAATCTCCCTCCAGAACCGGAGGCTGAACTTGTGGGGCAGCGTGTCTTTTGGTGCCGTCCTTGCTAGAGTGAATTTTGCTTCGATGTTCTCACTGAAGTGTCCACTTTGCCTCCCGCTTTCCGTAGTAAACAGGCGAGCTGAGTTTGGTTTCTCTAAGCCTGGGTTGAGGTGCTTCTCCCTCCTCTTGCCTCCCGGGCCAGCAGAGCTGCTCCAACCTCCTCCTCTCGCCGCCATCGCCTCTGACCCGCCTTTTCCTTCTTCCCCGCAGGTCTGTGCAGACTTTTGCAGACAAATCAAAACAAGAAGCTCTTAAAAACGACCTGGTGGAGGCTTTGAAGAGAAAGCAGCAAAGTTAAGATACTCTTCATGCTAACAAGACATGCCATGCACTCGTTAGATCCCTTTCGTAGACAACTCATCCCCCTCCCGCCCTTTTCTGTTCGGCCACGTCACCGTTTGCATTCAGTACTAGCCATGCGACGCCATCTTCTCCCCATGAATAAAGCTGTACAAACTTTTTCAGTCTCTGAGGCCTACTTTGCACCACATTTTGCTATCAAGACCTTAGGCTACGTTTCTCTAGAAGTCCATGTATTATTTCCCGCCTCCCTTCTCTTCCACCCTCCCCCATTTATACGCATAAACACGGATCATTGTTTGTCTTTTTCCTCCCCGCCCCGCTCCTGCCTTTTGTTACATTCGTGTAAAAAATGTAAAACAAAAATTTATTAAAGACTGTGGTGTGTGAAAGAGGAAGAACTGGAAAAAAAAAAAAAAAAGACAAAAAAAAATAAAAATAAGTCTATTCCACGTATGTTTGGGGGCTGGCCGGGGGAGGGCGGGCGGAGAGGGGCCTCCTCGCTCTTGTACTATACGGATGCAACCAGACTTGCAAGGAGACGTCGACTCAGAGACCTGCTGAAAGTTCTGCTCTTCTACAGCCTGGTTCCAAGGCGCTTTTCTGTCAATTTTTACGGAATGCAAAAAGGGGTTTTCTGTTTTGATTTTGGTTTTTTGTTTGTTGGTTTGTTTTTTTTTTTTGTAAAGCTTAATTTGAATCTACATCTGAGACTTGAGCCTCCATACTAAAAAAAAAAAAAAAAAAAGAAAAAAAAACTAAAATAAAACAAAAAAAATTAAAAAAAAAAAAAACCCAGGATGCAGTGTGGGGGGGGGGTGGG
>JAVSBS010024626.1:57535-83279 GCA_033124195.1 Coracias cyanogaster | reverse complement strand
CTTGGAAACCCCTCCAGGGATGGGGACTCCACCACTGCCCTGCCCAGCCTGGCACAGCCCTTCACAACCTTTTTGGGAAGAAACTGTTCCTCATGTCCAACCTCAACCTCCCCTGGTGCAACTTGAGGCCACTTCCTCTTGTCCTGTCACTTGTTCCTTGGGAGAACCATGCCAATGCAAGGGGAAGCAAGTTCTTTCAGTCACTAGGCTAGGTGGAATATTTCTTGTTTAGCTGTAGATGGTTATAATATTTACCTGTCCATAATTTCCTCCCAAGTTGAAATCTCCTGCAAAAATCCAGGTTCATTTTGCTATAAAACTTCCCTTCTAGACAAATGAAACAATCAAATTATTTTTTTCTCCGGAGCAAAGGCCTTCTCCAGGTGAGCCATTGCAGAGAGGCCCTGCACTTGGCCAAGAGGGAAGGAATTTTACAGACAAATCTCACCGTTTTATGAAGACATCCCCCACATATGGAGTTGAAGCAAAGTGAGACCAAGATTTTTTATTCGTTCTTCTTAGCATCCGTACCTTGTTTCTCCCCTGTTGGGCGCTGTATGGGACCCCGGCTCTCTGTCTAGCAGCAGGAAGGATCCCCAGAGCTCCCTACACCTCCTCGGCGATAAAGAAACCCAAAAATAAAGCCCACGTTGCATGAGTGCGTTCGTTTACGCTGACGTGAGTGTACTGATAACTTGGAAGATTTTTAAAATGTTTTACGCTCCAGGAAAAATCTTGTTATTTCCACTTTGCAGAATAAGACGTAGGGGCAGAGAGGCAACGCTCCTCTGTAGCTTTAACACAAACGAGAGGAACTTTTCTTCTTCATCAACTGATCTGCTACTGCAGGCTGTGGTGGGTTCAAAACGGGTTCAGAAGAGGCCCTGACATCCTCACGGAGAACTGGCTACTGAACTTCACCATCCAAAGGCAACTCCTAGCCCAGGAGGTCGCTACGCTGACAAGTGATAAAAGCCACAAAGATTTATTGCTGTTTCTTATCTTCTTTCCCTATACTCCTGCTACATTGTACACGTTTGTGCTCATGAGCAGTCACTATACGAGAAGAAAAAATACCTTTGATGAATTAGACTCTGCTTATTGGAGGAACTGAACCTCGCTCAGCTTCAGGCCCAGCCTCTCACACGAAGGCTGCTGACACGGCGTGGCCTGAAGGAGCCTGTGCTGCTGCTGCTCCTGCTGATTCATTTGCTTCCCTGCGGAGATCACAAGGCCACCAGCCAGGACCATCGACTGGTGAAGTGAAGATGAGCTGGCTGGTGAAGATGGAGCTGCTCTTCTTACCCCGACACTGGCTCGTTAAGGGACAGGTCAATCTACTTCCATTTTTCTGCCTGCATCATGACATCCCACTGAAAAGTGCTGGATTAATAAGGGAAGAATTTCTCTGCTGGTGCCTCAGTCTAGTACCTTCCAGTCTCTCTCAGGGGAAATGTCTATCTTACTGGCAGAGAAGAAGAAAGATGAACCCTCAAACCAAAGCAAAACCGTTATGACTCACCAGCTCTTTTAATCCTCTTCCTCTCTTTCAGCTGGTAGGGCTTGTGATCGTGTGACAAGGGGATGGCGTTCCCGTCCTTGTCGCACAGGACTCCTCGCGAATCTCCAACGTTGGCCACCGTCAGTTCTTTGTCTGACAACAGCGCGATCAGACAGGTTGTGCCTGGAAGAAAGAGAAGGGAATGGGAAGCAAAACACATCTATGGGGGGTGTGTGTATACATATATATATATATATATGACTGATTAGCAGGAAAATGTTCATCCTTTTAATGACGGCAGAGATGGACTGAGGCGGGAGGAATCTCTTCCAGCCTCCCTCAAGAACCAGCTTTTCCTAACGGCCAAGGAAAGTAGTAAAAGCAAAGGGAAATGAGCCCCAGAGCCCTCTCGCAGCTTCCGTGACCCGAACCTGCTGCGCTGGCCCGTGCACGGCGGGACCTCGCCCCCATCACCCCCTCAAGAACCAAGGGCAGGGTTTCATTTTTTTTATTGAAGAGAGGAAAAGATTTGATAGTTTTAATTACCTTAACATTTAAACATGCAGAAAATGTAATTCGTTGTTGGCCAGCATATCCAACAGGCCTCGCTCACTGAAGTGGCAGGAAAATACTGGGAAAATCGGCTGCTTTTCCAGTGGAGTTTTCATTTTCCCCATTTAAGTGGAAGGAATGTTGAGCAAAACAGAGCCTGTTACATCCATGCCTCTTCTAGCGCTAGCGCGAGCTGTATTGATAAAAACCCCAGCTAGTACAGATACTCCTTGCGGGGGCTTTCAACCATGTCACGATGTCATCAATGCTATAGAATCAGAAGATTTTAAGCAAGTTTTTAGATATACACTAAGAAACGTTAAAAGGGGCGGAGCCGAGCACTCAGTTTAGATGACACAGCCCTGCTAGAATTGATACAAAAGCTCATTTCAATAGTAAATACAATTCACTTAATGGCTGCTTGCTTTTCCTTTTATAGAACCATTAAGGTTGGAAAAGACCTCTAAGATCATCGAGTCCAACTGTCAAAAGTTAGCCCGGAGAAGCATGTGGTTGAGTTTTAACCCCTGTTGTCAATTTATATTTGATTATTCCTTGAAAAAAAGGGTGCATCCTCAGCCAAGGTGCTCTGGAAGAAGCACTCGGGGCCAGTCTGTTCAACAAAGGGTCCCAGGGATGAAACTCAACTGACAGCACGGTTACAACGTGTCTCTGCTTGGGGATTTTAACCAGAAATGGGGTGTTCCAGCACCACCCACCAGCAGCGGCAGCCCTGGTTTTCCTCCCGGGGAGCTGTATTAGAGTTTAAGTCTATGCTCTGTGGTCTCAAAGCCAAATTCTCCTAGCTGCCACTTCCTGCATCGCTGTCCAAACCAGAAATCCCATTTTTCTGTTCCTGTGTCAGTAGTTGACTATCCCACGGCTGGTATAAATAAAATAGTCAGGAATAAACAATTTGTGTTTAGATGCACTGCGTCCTCGAGATTTATTTTTAACTTTGTCGTCTGCCTTGCATAGCTCTAAACTACAGCTATTTTTTCACAAGACAGGGTTATATAAATATATATATTTATTTTTTTTGCGGCTGACTGACACATTGCAGACCTAAATGGACATAGTTTGCCAGTTGTTGCTAAAACCCCCTAACTCCAGGATGTGCAGGACCTGTCCCCCAGGATCACCTCAGCAAAACCTCAGCCTGCTCAAGAAATGCCTTCTCTGAAGGCCACGAGTAGATGCGGCGCTTCGGGACACGGTCTAGGGGTCAGGGAGATGTTGGGACGACGGTTGGACTTGATGATCCTAGAGATCTTTTCCAACCTAAAGGATTCTACAGTTCTAAAGGAGATGCACCGAAGGGTGTGAGAAGGTTGTGCTGGAAGGGGCAGCTGCCGGCTGGATGCAGGTGTCCAGCTCTGGCACCCTGGTGACCAGGCCCACTCTAACCCCAGAGGACTCGGTAATGGAAATACCGGTATCCAAAAGACAAAGCCAGCAAAATCATAACGAGGGTACAAACCACTGTGGTGGGGTGCAGCTGGTCCCTGAAGCAGAACAAAAAGGGATTCAGCATTTGAGGTCACCTCGTTCTCTACCTGAACGAGAACGATTAACTCTGCAAATGCATAAAGCTCTGCTTCAGTAAGAAAATTACAGCAATAAAGGCACCTTCCTTTGCTTTTATTTATTAACCTCTCCTTAACAAACGTTCAAGCAGCATCGTGCTGACACCCTGCAAGAGACCAGGCACCAACCTGCTGAAGCTAGCGTGACATCTCTAGTTCTCAGAGACAAAAAGAACAGCACTTCTGCACTTTGGGCTGGAAACAAGACCTACGAGATGTGAAACGGGGGAAAAATTGAAAGCCCCATTGGACAAGAACACAAGAGCCAAAACCAACTCCAGAAGGGTCCCGGCGTGCTGCAGGACGGCTGCAAACCTCGGTGACCCACCACCCAACTGATGGCTCTTTCTGAAGATCAGAGCCCTGGCTTTACCCGGAGGTGCTGCCTTGGTCCGGTATCTCCATCTGTGGACCCAGCAGCTCTCCTGTGTGCAAGTCCACCCTGCTGCTCCACAACTGCCTTCCCCTGACGCCAGCCCCGCGTGTGTTCTCCTTACAAGCTGTAGTAAAAAAATCATACTTATCCTAGCCAGGAAAATCCTGCAAATAACATCCTACAGCCTGGGCATTTAGGAAGTGAAATCTTTCACAAGTATAGTCATTATTACCACAATTTATGTACAAATGGCAACTTTGAACACAGTCTATGATCTGTGTGAATGGAAGAGAACAAGCGTCTGACACAGAAGATCATTTCCAAAGTGATTTAAGAAGGATCGGTGGTTTCACGGTCGCTGACTGATGGCTGAGCTCTCCTTACATCCCTGACCTCCCGCTACTGCCTGCCCTTACATGAGAAAGGGAACTTGTTTTACTTTGTTTTCTTTTCCATCTATTTTTATTTCAGTCATTTAACCTTGTGCAGAGTTAGAAAACATCGTCCTCTTGTCAGCTGCCTCAGATTTAATGCAATTGCACAACGGAAAATTCCCAACATCAAGGGTCCAAAAATCGAGAACACATGTTATATTAGTCCCTCGATGCAGCTGCCTGAATAATACCCTGCTGAGCAGTTTACAAAGAAAATAACCAGAAAAATTTAAAACCTGTGCTCTACTGGCCATGGAGATAGGGGTAAGCCAGGCAAGATTACCGGCGTTGTATTTTAGTATCAGACAAGGCACCTTGTAAAAGTCAAGGCCGCCCCGGCTGTACCAGTTTTTAGGTAATTGCTTTATCGAAAGCAGGAAAAGTCACCGGAGTGCAAACAAGACCCAATTAATAGATTAAAAGGCATTAGAGAGCCCAGGCACGATCCAGCTCGGCCCTGCAGCCGCTGCACATCTCGTGCTTCACGTGCGGCATCAAAAGATCCTGCGGACGCCTGGCTCCAAATCAGCTCAGGACGAGCTCTTGGGCTGAAGCTGAAGTTCCTCCACAGCCCCTGTTTCCCCCTACTCGGTTACCACCAGCGCGGTTATCTCACCAGCTGCTCACCACAGCCCCTCTTCGCTGAGTTTTCCTTCTGTTTTCCACAGCTCACGTGCCCCACGGCTCTCGGGCCATCAGCACATCGAACCTCTTCCCTTCCTCTTTCCCCATATTCCTCTCTTGGACGCTGATTTTTTGCCCATCCCTTGATGAGGAATCACACTCCGCCCTGCGCTTACCTCACCCTCTGAAAGGGCAGAATTCCCTGACCAAGGCTCTTCCTCCTGAACCACTGTCCTTCCCAGACGGCGGCTGCAGCCCATGATCCCAGAGCTGATGGAAAAGATGCACGTGGAGGGAGCAAAAAGCACCGATACTGCAGAAAACCGGCTGGGGCCACTGTTAGAAAGGTACTAAAGCGTGAGAAAGAGCCAGTTTTTGCTTGTTTATGACCAACTTCTTTACCTTAATGGGTTGTTCCAGGTTACGGATGGGGTTTTTAGGGAAGCTTCACTTTGAGAACAGAAAGCCTCCTTTTGTTCCTGCTCCTTTTTCCTCCCACATCCCCCCATGTATAATTCAAACACGGGGAAATAATGGGAAAGGCTAAAAGTGATGGATTGCGGCGCGCGATGCCGTTCTGCATGCAAAGCAGGGCTTTGCATGAGCCCAGCGCTGCGGCGAACGGGGAGAGCAAGGACGGAGGAATCGAGGTGTCTGCAAGAGCACAAGCCATCTCCAGAACCACGGCAGCGCCCTCAGACCATAAATCCTTGTGCGTGTGCCTGTTATTGATGTTATCACAATATAATTTCTCCTCAATGACTTTCCTATTAATGCAAATATTTCTTGGTCTTCCCCAAAAGGTTTGTGAAGGGCTGTCCCAGGCTGGGCAGGGCAGTGGTGGAGTCCCCATCCCTGGAGAGGTTTCCAAGCCATGGAGATGTGGTGCTGAGGGACACGGGTTAGTGGTGCCCTGGCAGTGCTGGGTTAATGATCTTTAAGGTCTCTTCCAACCAAAATGATTCTGTGTAATAATGTAGAGGAATGGAATAAGGATCTCCAAATGGTCTGTCAGGTTTGTAGGCTAGAACAAACATTGCTGCCTTCATTGCTGCTCGCAAGACCCTTCAGGCATCTACCTCTGCATCCATCAGCAGTGACAAACCTCCGCCGAGGTGGACGGCTTTCTTCCAGGGGCCTCCAACAGATATTCTCTCTGCCTACACTGAATTTCCAGCAAGCTGTGGCTTCAAATGCTATCTTGGTCTGGTATCTTGTTAATAAACAATGAAAAATGAGATAAATCCATGTTCACAGGCAACATTCCTGCAACACACGTGTCTGAAGTTCAGGAAGAACGCTACAGTACCGCCAGCGACCATCTCAAGCGACGGTGCACATCAACTGAATCTGCAGGTTTTCACACGAAATCTGACACAACCTGATGCAAAATAAACCTCAAACAGTGGTTTTAATTCTCCAGAGCTCACATACTTTTCAAGTCTTCCATTAGGCCAAAGGCACGAAGATGGAGGATGGCAATCAGGCGGGGGTAGTGCAGCGTCCCTGAAAACAAACCTTTCAAAGGGTGGAGGAGCAACGTTTCCTCAACACAGGAGACACCCAAGCACCCCAGCACTGACCACAAACCAGAACGGGCTCTACCACAGCTTATGACTGAGTTAAGCAACCCCCTGAAGATAAGTTCAGGGATTTCAGACTCAGTAAGTACACAAAACGGAAATCCTCAGTGAGTAATAATGAATATTAAAACCATCAAATCATTTAAAGACCCTTTTCTATGACACTTTGGAATCTCAGCGCTCTGCAGGGCTGTGCTGGCTTCTCCTTTTTCCGCAGGACTTTGGTGGGAGCAGAATTTTTAATTATTTTTTTTAGATTGCTCCAAAGGTATCAATAGCAAAGGGAAGAGTCCACAGCGAGACTGGAAACAGCCACAAGGGCTTGAGTGAGAACAGAATGCTTCACGGGATGGGTAAAATAAATCCCTGACTGACTGACACGGCCCCGAAGAGTCACCATTGCACCAACACCACGCGGAGGCTTCACCCAATAGATAAAAATCTTTTTTTTTTTTTTGTTTTACCATATATAAAAATAGATTTACCAAATACTCCAAACCAAGCATTGTTAAGAGTTTGTGTCGGGTCTGAGAAATCAACTGCTAGCTGACAAATTCAAACAGCTAAATACCTACTTCAGAAACGGAGGAGGAAGTGAAGAGTATTTCACAGGCACCTGTCAAAGTGCTGTTTCTGCTCTGAGCTCTTCTGCTGAAGGGTTGTAATTATACGAATAATAAAAATTTATTTTAATGGAGCAAAAGAATGCAACACGCTTGGGCTGGCTTAAATACACATCTGTTGTTTACAAACACTGCCAATATTCCAGGAAGCTGGAAGACCCACGTCGGAGGGAACGAGTGGCGTGGTTTGTACTGAAGCTACACCCTGAAGTGTAATTTAAATGGTTTTATGGGTACGGCTCCTAACTGGAGCTGCCTACCTGTGAGCAAAAGCTATTTCACAGCCACCGGAAACGAGCGGGCACGTTTAGGATGTGACTCTTCACAAGCTAAAGCAAGTGCTTAAAATAAAGCCGTGAATCACACGAGGAACGCCATCTTCTCCCGGTGACTATTGAAGAGCTCTAGAGAAGCTGCCCAGAATTTGATGTCAAAAGGTAAAAGAGATCAACTCTTGGTGCCAGGGTCTCGCCACCCTCAGAGTGAAGAACTTCTTCCTAATTTCTAATCTAAATCTCCCCTCTTCCCGTTTACAGCCATCACACCGTGTCCTACCACTACAAGCCCTCCAAGACTATACACTAAACTGTGGTGGGAGTGAGGAGTGGAGGAGGCTGGATCACCTGCTTTGAAGGACCATCTGATTCCCAAGGAGAGCACGGACCTGGGCATGGCTGTGGAAGGCAGAGTACAAACCCCATCTCATCCGGAGACGATGTGAAACATGTCATGGTGCTAATGGCCACACTTCACCTCAGCAGAACATACATTTTGTTGCTAAAATCAGAGTAGTCAGGCGATTTGGGCCATGGCTGCAAGCATCAAAACCCACTTTAAGGAACACCAAGGTACTGCCAGCAACCATCTCAAGCGATGGTGCACATCAACTGAATCTCGAGGTTTTCAAACAAAATCTAAGACCAACTGCAGTCGTAGGGAGAGGGGTGAGGGTCAGGGGGTCAGGCCAGGCGTCGGAGTTTGGTTCCTCCCTGGCAAACATGAGCTAAGAAAACATGTTTTGGGCTCCCATCTGGCTCTGGCTGCAGTGCCTAAATATCGATATCTTTCATGACAGCTTCACAGCAGGGAAAAATGAAATTAATCTTTTGTCGCACAATAATGAAACTCAATTTCTACAGGACTCTTGGGGAGAGGGGCCATCCATTAAAGAAAAACCTATTGCCTGCAGTCCAAAACCACCACCAGGATCTCCTAGCAGGCTTTAGCCACCTGGCACACCAGGGCTAAACACTAAAATGCCTTTAAATATCCCAAACTTTACTTGTGCAGAGTAGTCACTGACCGCTCCAGACGTTCAGAGATGCTGTAAATCAAAGGAATAGGATTAACACCAACAAAGCTTCGGCGGCAAAAAGGATTCTTGCACAAAATTAACCCAGCTAGTCAAGAATGCCACTTTTTAAACTAAGGGATTTAAAGATTATGAGAGGATTTGTACCCATCTGTCACTTCTGGCCTGCTTTCATTTTATAAAGCTTCCTTAGTCAAACTCCACCAAAAGTCTTGTCAACATTTGACTATTTTTAGACGGGCTCATTTTATTTGGTAGCTCTGACACACTGATTTCCTGAAGGGAAAGATTTACAGAAAGAGGCATTAGGATGTTGAGTCCATCGAAGCCGCACGTCATCAACACTGCATCTGCTAGGAAGGCCTAATTAACACCCCAAATTGTACCAGGAGCTAAAGCCATTTTAGGGCAGTTCTGTTTTATTCTGGCAAATGGATGCAGCTGAATTCTACCCGCTTTGGGAGAAATCCCTGGGAGAAGGAAGTTAGCTGCGGGTGGCAACCCTTGGAAAACAGCCCTTCCAGGAGGGATGGGAAAGGTTTCCTGGATGGAGGAGGTCTGCTCCCTTGCTGGGGAGGTCCTCCCCAAGATGCAGCACCCTGCTACAGTCACCTTGTATCATGTACCTTCAACATTTAACTTCCCAGTTTTCCTGGCTGGCACGTAGCAGGACTCCAACTGCTCCTGATTACAGAATTAAACCCCTGACAGGGCTCTCCGGGATGGGTTTCGGTGATGTCTCCCGTAGTGCCCTGCCAGACAAAGCTGTGTTTTCCCCTCACGTCACCATTTTGATGTTTAGAGACGGCTTTCTTCACTTCGCGTGGACCCCCAGCAGCTTGATCTTCTCACTGCGTTGACTCTGGCACGGAAAAATACTAATAAAAGAAAAATGTCACCAACGCAAGTGCTCAAGCCTGAATAGCCGGAGCACGCGGGACCACGAGCAGCTGCTGCCATCCCATTTAACTGCCCGTTCTCTGGGCGTTGCTCACAGTCAGATCACGCTTTAGGAGCAGGTAGCGGCATTTCGGCTTTTGTAGTAAACAAGTGACATGATTAGAATGACGAGCGGGCTCCATCTCCACGTCGTAACCTCTAGAGGTGTCTCTACCTAATTGAGAAGCTGAAATTCTGGCGTTTTATCTACAGCGAGCTGCGCTCGCTCTGCGTTCGGAATGTGTGTCTATATACTGGGACTTTTCTAAACTAGTTATTTATGTAGCTTCTCATTTCCACATGATTGTTTTATCGCATGATATAAATCCCCCAAAGTGTGTTTCAAGCGGTTTTAATCTTTATTTTCTCTGTACAAACACGCAGTTTTCAATAATGGAAAATGCTTTCTCCTGACAGGAGTCAGTAATTTCCTCCGCCGCATTTTCTCCTTCCTAACAAACTTCTATCGATCAAAATGACTGGAAAGATGAAGTGACCAAAACCAGGGAAAAAGACTTACATGAAACATTGGACCGGGAAATTCTGCGTTAAAAAAGATAAACAGAAGCAACAGAAAGCAACGACTGTCGATGCTTGTTTTTTATGCGTCATTACGAACAGGCCACGTGTGATAAAACAAATACCCCGCTCCCTCATTTCATCTCCGCTGTCCTTTGAGAACTCTCCTGACTCTGAGCTCCTGAAGTACGTGATGTAGAGTCTGCAACCAGCAACGAACGGGGCTCGAGAGCACCCAAGATCAAAGCAGTTTAAGAGAATCAGGCTTATTTATTGGGTGAGTGCGTGAATATAATTGATAAGGTAACAGAGCTTTGTAATTACTTGAAGTCACTAAAGCTCACATCCCTGTAAGTACCCAGAACACGCAGTCTGCAAATGGCATTTTAAGTTGCTCGAGCGCCTTCGAGACCAAAGTAGCTTAAGAGAATCGTATTGCTGCCGAGTGGGAGTCTGAGTGGGAGTCGGAACAAAAGTTGTAAGTTGTTGGAGCATTTAAAGTACTTCAGGGCACTGCGGCGTGAGTACAAAGTAATAGGACACAGTAACGGCAGCCTGTCAGTGCTTGGGTTTTCCAGAGCCGGACTACTAATGAGAAACTCTCTCTTTACAACGCTGCGTAGATAATTTCAATTTGTCCAAAGACTGTGAAACTTGGTAAGGTTCAGGGGAGTAGGAATATAGCAGGTATTGATGGGTGTTTTGGAAGATGAGTGAAAAACATCAGGAGTATCTCTTTTTTTTCTCTGTCGCTGTAAAGATGACCATGCATCAAGACAAGTCTGTGAAGGATCTAAAAGCTGGAAGACATTTCTAGCTACTTTAAACCACAATGCTGGTAAAAAGGATTAGCTACAACTAAGAAAGCCTCCAAATGACTACGACGTACAGATAAAAACTCTGTAACTGCACTGCTAAAACGCTTCCAGTGCTCTACAACTTACTGATTTTGGCTATCCACATGCATCATGTCACATTTAAAAATCAGGTTCTGTGGCTCTCCTTAGCTAAGTAGGCCCCAAAATAAGTTAGCAGCGAAGGAGAAAACCGCAGAAATCAGGTCGCAGCGCTTGCAGAGACAATTAAAAGGCCCAGCCAGATCAATCAACATCAGCGCATTACAGAGGACGAAGCACTGTGAGAAACAGAACTGTCCTTCCAGCTAGTTAGTATTCAGTCACTGATGTGGAAAATTTTCTGTCTCAACAGGATTTTCGGAGGAAGAAACATTTCACTGAGTCACCTTTGAGGACAAAGTTCAACTTGCTGGCACAAGCACCAGGACTGGGGACAAAGCCTGAAAGGGAGCAATTTTGTTTTGGTAAGATGCGACTTAGAAACACAAACGCACCTGCTTCATCGTAGGACACGGTCAATTTTTCCAGCATTTCCCGATCGATCGATAGAATCTGCTGCTCCAGGATGGTTTGGTAAGACAGCACGCTGTTCTCCTTGTCCTTCTCATAGTCTTGAAGATGCTGTTTTAGGACTTCAGGCAGGCGGGACTTGACGTATTCTGCTGCCGACTACATAGAAAAGAGGCAAAGGTTTAATAAATACATTTTCTTTTGAAAGGCTTTATGCATATCCATAACAATCTTTTTTTTTTTAATTTAAAGCATTCTCAAATGTAACTCCTCACAGGAAAACACTCTCAATGCTACTAACGCCATGGTGCACAATCCACAGGTCATTTCGCTGCTAAAATGACCCCTGCCCACCCAAAACTTCGGGGATATAACACCAAATTCCCCGGAGCTGAGGCACAGCCCCCTCTTCCGCAGGGCAGTCCAGAAGGAGCTACTGGTACAGGACTGGGCACAGACACCACAACAGCTCAGCTTCTTCATCCGTAACTTCTTTGGAAAACGTGACTATGGAATATAATGTCTTTATTGTAAATCTTAAGTACAAAGCGACAGAGCGGAATCGCTTCACCTGCTGTTAGTACGCAACCAGGCTCGGGCAAGGAGAGAGATGTGCGCATTTAAGAGCATTAAAAAATAACATATTATATATATCTCCACATGCATCCACATAGAGAAAATTCTTCCCTGTGTTTTCTCTGACTGCTGAAGGCCATAAGGAAGCAGACGTTAACACAAGGTGGCATGGTTGTACCTCGGAGCTGTAGTAAAGGCCAAGAGCACCTGCCTCTGGAGCACTGTCAGTGCCCCAGGATCCACGGGAGCAGCTCCTTCCCTCCGAGCTCGGGCTCAGACACCCTGGGGAGATCCAAACGGAAACCAGCCTTCTGCTTTTTGAGCATGAGCCTCCCTCTCCTGCCAGCGTTGTGCTCCCAAGAGACAGATGGTTCTAAGCAGATGGGAACACTTCCAGGACCATGGGCTGTGGTCCTCCCCCAGCCAGCGCTGGCATCCCCTTGCTTTCATGAAATCCATTTTCATTATTACACTTATTTGTGTCACAGGCAGAAAATTAAGGGGAAAAAGCCATTTTGCTACTTCGAGGCTTCCAAATGTCTTTATACCTCCTCTCTGTAGGGTCCCTCTTACTCCTGCAGGAAGGAAAGAGAAGCTCCTGGAAAATCCCTGACCTCAGCCGTCAGTTACAGGTACAAAGAATCGCGCAACCTTTGCTGGCCAGCCTTCCTCACCAGCATCCCTACGAGACAGCGGCTTGGAGCCAAAATACAACGGAATGATGGTCCTGCTCGTGCCGGCATCTTCCCCCAGGTCACGGCTTCCAACCCACAGCGTAACAGAAATGCCCGTTGCTGAACTGTTAATTCTCTCAGTCACAAGAACCTCCCTTTTCTTCTGGCAGGAATGTATCCATTTCTTTCAGAAAATTGAAAACTGCAGCATCCCCCTTGAATCTGGTTTCAGGCTGAAGCACCCTTCTCCAAATTAAATAAGGGATTGACTTTAATACCTTAATTGACTTTAGGGTATTTCACCCTACCATGAAAAACTAATATTTCATACACGGAGAATAAAATTTTACAATATCTGCATACAATGAAATATACTTGCAAAGCTTATTGGGGGAAAAAAAAAAAAAAAAGAAAAAAAATCACATTTGTTCTATTCACTAAAAAGAAAAAAGCCCACATAAAAATCCCACCAGGAACCTCTGAAATCCCTCAGCTGCGTGGTGACCTGCACCTCAAGCGCAGCCAGCATCCTTCCCTCGCTACCAAATTTGCTCACATCTTTCCATTGAGGAGGAACACGTATCCAAAGGAAATTTTCTTTTCATAAATTATGCCAAGCGCCTGCTCAAATTTGCTCTGCTTTTCTGAAGTGTATCCTTCTGGGAGCTTTTTGTATGTGGGGAAGCGAAGGTCTAAAATGGTTAGAAGCCTTTGGTGAAGGCTTCTTTCTGAAGCTACTTCAAAAGTCAAGTGGCAACTTGACGAAGCAACCTCCTCACACAGTTATATTGGGTAATTTTGGGAAGGCTTTCAGCACGGAGCAGACTGTTTGGCACATGCAAGACCACCACATCCATCAGGGACAGTTGCATCCTTGGTCATCCTCACTGCATTCCGCAGGCTGCTACAGCCCAGCACGTCCCATGGCCTGGCTTCACCTCAACCTCGACCTGTGAGGGTGTCGGAGCCTGGCCCAGGCTGCCCAGAGAGGTTGTGGAGTCTCCTTCTCCGCAGAGATTCCAAACGTGCCTGAACGTGATCCTGGACACCCTGCTCTGGGTGAGCTGCTGGAGCAGGGGGTTGGATGAGATGATCTCCAGAGGTCCCTTCCAACCCCTACCACGCTGGGACTCTGTGAAAACCCTCTCCAAGTGGTGATGCCCTGGGACGACTCGTTTGCCCCACAGCGGCATTGGGTAGAAGGAGCAGGAAAATTACACGCCTCTCCAAGCAAATGCTTGCACGCAGAGAAGATACACCTCCACGGGCACGCGTGCGAACGTGCAGGAAGCAACCCGAGCACTCCCAGACAAACCACGTTAATTAAGACAGCAAGTTCTAAGCAGCTCCATGACCCTGTGAAGAACGAGCACTGCAAACAAGAGCTACGGGCAGGTCAGCACACCGGCACAGCAAGCAACTGAAGGATCTAATTAGCTGGAACAACCATTATTTACAAACACAGATTTCCAATTTTAAAAATGGAAGACGGAGACTTTATTGCCTCGTACTCGCGCTCCTCATCGACTCCCACGATTCACCGGGAGAGGAGGGAAACCACAAATATATGGTCTTAATATTCTTGAGACAATTTATTCCGCCTGCCCGGCAGCTGCAAGTGTTCAGAGACCACGGGGAAAGACGGGATCCGTTTTAGAGCGTGGTGTTGCTGGTGTAGCACGTACACCAAAGGAGGATAAAACCCACCACAATCCCCCTGTCACTTCTTGCCGAGTCTCCTTTTGACATGTTTCTCCCCCTCCAAAGACACGTGGGTCACTACAAGAAGTTTCCTTCTGCAGGGATGCTACACCAGGAACTGCTGGGCAAGAAGAGTCCGTTTACTTCTTGCTTTACCGTAAAATAATGGGTCCGTTTACCACAACCTCAGGAAAAAGAGGAATTTCAACTTTGCCCACCTCCTGGTTTACCTCAGAGAAGCAAATTTTTAAAGTCGGATTAAGTTAGTTTGAAAGGAAAAAAAGCCTGAGGTGGGTACAACAAATGGAGATGGGTGTGAACCTTTTGGAAGATAGCGCTGGCCATGATAATCTCATGGGAAGGAAACGTAAGGAAGAGCAGAGTGGGATTAACCTCTGGACCCTGTTAGACATCTCTGTAAGAATTGTGAAGAACACACAAAAGGAACTGGGAGGCAAATAACACAAAACTGTAATATAATCGGGCCATAAGAGCGGCTCGGTAAGTAATTCTCCGCTCTTCTAGGTCCAGTCTGCAAAAGGGACACAGGCCTGCCAAAAGTCATCAGGTGAAAGAGAAGTATGGGCACCACCACAGCGCAGGCCCACCAGACACCGACTGAAAAGCAACACACAGAGAGGTTTTTTTAACCAGGAACTAGAATAATCAACCCAAGCACAAGGTGTAACGAAGTACTGCAACTACTCAGGTGTGTTACAGGGAATTTCTCCCCAAGTAAAGGTTGTCCAGCAGCCTTGGAGGGTGTTGGTGATAGCAGCAAAGACCCCACAGTTTGGGTGTGGGGTGTTCCAGCACGGAGAAGTCCCCCAGGGTAAGGAAATCAAAACTCAACTTGTATGAAGGTGACCATCAGTTCTTCAAGGAGAGAACAACATAATAGAAACAAAGGACTTTAAAGGACAGGCGTTACAGAAGTCAGAATATCATACGAGCGTAAAAGAATAATACCAAGAAACAAATAGGGACTAAAGAAAAAAAATGACTTGGAGCTAGCAAAGGCAGCAAGAAAAGGTTCTACAAGTCCATCTGTAATAAGAAAAAACTCAGGCAAAAAGTTGCTGTACTGCTCAACGGAGGAGAAAAGCTATTGATGGATGATGCCACGAAAGCTGAAGTATTTAATGTCTTTTTTTTGCCACAGTACTCACTGTCTTTCCCTTGCTGCGTTCAACTGGCAGCTAATATCAGAGGCAAATAACCGAACTCTCTGGACTCAAGAACAAGGAAAGAACACGTTGGAAAGCGCTTATAAAGATTTGCCATTTTCCAGCTGGCTGGGGCAGATGAAATGCGCTCAGGTACCCACAGGTAATGGGCTGAAACAATCTCTTTAATGACCTCTGTCTTCAAAAATTCACCAGGGATGGCGAGATGCGCTTTGGAAAGGGCAAATGTCAGGGCTACTTTTCAAATAGAATAGAGGGAGAGAAAGAGAATCGCAGAGCAGTCAGTTTAACTTTGATGCCTAAAAAAATGGGATAAAAGATCAAATCATTTCTACGCACGTGAAAGCACTCAGATTTGTAAGGCGCAGAGAGGAAAGTGCTTCTCTTGGGCTGTACAGAGACCTGCTAATTCACAGCTCCTGTCAACCGCCGGCTAGGGGGGAACGCTCCTTGGCTTCTCCCAGCACACATCCCTGTCCTTAAAAGTCTTAGTACCACTGATCACACACCAGCAGGGACAAATCTTCCACGCTCTGCTCTTAAGCCTTAGGGCATCCCAGACAAACAGTCTTCCATGTAAGTTAAGATGCTGAATATCCCATCTGGATCAAATATTTCAGAGACTCTTCCAGGATTAAGATGGATCTCTAGAGTCACCCTGGACTCAACGCGTGTGTTTGGTGCTCCCAGGGAGCAGATGCAGGGTGTGGAAGCCTGCCACTGCCACCACCCCATCTTCATTCACAGCTCAACCCCTCCAGAAAAGATTTCAACTAGAGGTCCTACCTGAAATAGATGACCATCATAGAATCATAGACCAGAAGCATAGAATGGTTTGGGCTGGAAGGGACCTCAAATCATCTAGTTCCAACCCCCTGCCATGGCAGGGACACCTCCCATAGACCAGGTTGCTCCAAGCTCCGTCCAACCTGGCCTTGAACACCTCCAGGGATGGAGCATCCACAACCTCCCTGGGCAACCTCTGCCAGGGTCTCACCACCTTCAGAGTGAAGAAATTCCTGCTCGTTTCCAGCCTAAATCTACTCTCAATCCCATTTGGAATTTCACATTCCACATTTCAGACTAGCACTCCTTAGCAAAAATACTTTTATATACAGACTTGTGGACTCATATTTAAAAAAAAACCCAGCAAACCCCACCCACACGATTCATTCTTCTAGGAACAGTCCACTTAACTTATTACATAACTCCCAACAGAAGGGTAAAAACCGTGTCGTGATAGGGTTGTGGACAAGGAATGTGTCCCGGAGAGTCCATTAGTGGTTTTTTTGTAGTAATACTATAAGGTTTTCCTGGTTATTTCAAAAAAGTACAGTACAAATAGATATATTTACATATAGATCTGAAAAAATCGATTGCTAGGTTAAACTAGATTCAGACCTGAAAGTCAGATTTGTTCCCATTTTACTGGTGCTTCACGAGCTGTTTCTTGGCATCCTGATGCTCTGTTGGGTGCTTACTACGGGAAGGAAACAGTTAGAGAATGTTCTTTGGGTTCCTGCCTCCCAGAGAGCCACACTTCCTGCAGACAAGTCACCTTCTTGACCTATTCACACTGCAACGCAGGAAAGGCTGGTGTTGATTGAAGTAGCTACAAAAATGGTGTCTCCAGGCCCACATGTGCCACTTCAAGGGATTTCAGAGAACTATCCATCCATCAGCCCCAGCTCTCATGCCCCACGCTCCGTGTTTGGGTTCAGGTGCCTCTCCTCCAGCAGCATGAACCACAAATCGCTCCACCGAAGGCAGCGGGATTTTGCTGAGGCAAACCTCTTGGAATAAGGACACGAAGCTATGAATAGTTACACCAAAGGAAAACATATGATAGGAAAACATCAGCTACTCTCAAGAGGACAACACAAGATCTACCAATGGCACCGAGACAAACCTTTTGCCCTCTAAAACGAGGAACTATTTAAAGAACAAACACGCTGACAGAAACCCATTAGGGTTTTCCTGTTAGACAAATTTAGCTTATTACTTCTGTTAAAAGTGTCTTTTTTTTCTCCAGAAAAGGTACATCATTTACTGTTGATCACGATGTATCCCAGGAAAGCCAAGCTCACAATTTAAAATGAAGTTATTAGCCAAAGCACGATACCCGAAAATGTTTGGGGAACTCAGAAACTCTCAACAGGACCGAGCACCGAGACCCTCGCTATTATTTTGCAATCCACGCACCGTTTCTTTCCTTAGCAGGAAAAATGTTAGCCTGACAAACATCTTCAGTTAATTAGGAGCTCTATAATTGTAAGAAAATTAACCTGATTCCAAGGAGATGTATAAAGTTCAAATTAGTATTCGCACTGGATTGGCAGAGATGTATTAAATCCATAATTACAGTAATCTGCAGCTGCTGCAACTGTAGAAAATAATGAATTGCCCAGTGAGAAGCGGTGTCCGTGAAACGGGAAGAAAAGGCCATCTGCTGGGGAGCTCCGCTCCGACTTTCTGCCGTGAGCACGGCGAGCTTCACCTTCCTTGACACAGGCGACAAGCAATCCAAATAACCACGGCAGCCAACAGAGAGGATAAAAATAAAATACAATCATGATTTATGGCTTTAAATGATGCATTTGAGCTCCTTCCCCTAAGACAGCGCTCGTCACTCACTTCTTAAATAGGCTTATTTAAATGTCCTAGGATGAGAAGCAAGCCAACGAAATCTGTCATGGAAAAATTCCATGTTCTGTTCTCCCTCCCACTCCCCCCGACGTTAGTCACAGAGAAACGTGTGACAGCGCAGGGAGCGTACCCGCGAGCCTGGGCACGGTCCTTGTTAACCCGGGGCACGGGTCGGAGGAGCTGAGAATAAACACAAACCAATTATTTCCCACCTTCCAACCAGCGAGCGGTTAGTGAAGTCCTTGTACAAGGCTTTTTTTTTTTTTTAATAGCTCGTTTTAATGGCTTAATTTAACAAAACCACGCTCTGTGTGATATAGCCAAGTAGTCACTTGTCCTGCGGATGAGGGAAGAAACAAAGCACGGAGCCTGATTTGTCAGAGATTTCTCCGCAATTGGCAGAGCTACAAGGAGTGCGCTGGAATCTGGGCGCCTAATTAAAAGATTAATTTTCTCAAGGCAAGGGGGTGCATGATGATTATCTTGTCTGGCATCTTGAATCAGGACCACAGGACTTCCCTATCACATTGTTTGAATAAGTCAATTTTGCAAAATATTTGACTCTGTTTCAGAAACAGAGACTCTTCCAAAGCCTCTGGAAGTTCACGATCCCTCCTGTTAAGAGGGGAAATTCACACACCACAGAAAATGTTCACATTATTTCCAGCCTGAATCTGCTATTATCTGACGTTCAGCCACTGAATCAAGTAAAATGTCTGCTCACCTACATTCCTCTTTCTCATGTAAATACATGCAAATGGATCCAATCACCCCATTAGGGGCTCATTGATAAGCTCTGCAGATGGAGCTCGTTGAATGGCACGTTATTACACGGCGCGTTATCTAATCATGCCAAGCGTTCAGATGGCTCTCCTTCGAACACTCCCATGGTCCAACTTTGCTCTTCAGGGGTAATCATCCCAGCAAGGCGGCACACCGCGGAGGAACACTTAACTAATACCCAAACCGCCTCCTGACTTCTATCAACCATTTGTTGGCTCACCATTGCCGTCAGATCCCACCTGCAGCTCACGGAGTCCCTACCCAGACTGACGGGTGGTTATACTGAAATGCCTTCACCCAACAGATGAGCCAGATTTATCTGGATCGTTAATTGAATGTCATGATTTGTCACTTCTCCAATCTTTGATGAAAGCATTAAGTCATATCCCTACAAGAGCCGGGATGACTCTCCTTGTGAATATACCCACTCAACAATTTCTATTTGTAATTATCCTGAAGCCTCCCACACCACCCCAGTTTAATCCTTTTAATACATACCTTATTGATTTGAAAATAGTCAGGCTAGCGTGGACCTCAAGTCAAAACACATGTTCTTCTTGTACGTTTTGGCTAACCACTACGACAACTGTTACTACCGATGACAACAATCAAACGCTTGTATTCATACAGCCATGAAGTGGAATCCTCCTCACAAGGAGATCAAATACGTTCTCGTGTATACGGGTGAAGAAGTACCTGGGAGTCCTGTTGGACAAGCAGCTGACCCTGAGCCAGCAGCGTGCCCTGGTAGCAAAGAGGGACAACAGTGTAATGGGCTGCATCAGGCAGAGCGTTGGCAGGAGGTCGAGGGGTTGATCCCTCCCCCGGTGCGGCACTGCTGAGATGTGCCTGGAGTGCTGGGCTCCCCAGTACAGCAGACATAGGGACATACTGGAGTGAATCCAGCGATGGGACGTGAGGATGATTAAGGGATTGAAGCATCTGTTGTACAAGGAGAGGCTAAGAAAGCTGGGACTGTTCAGCCCAGTGAAGAGAGGGCTCAGGAGGATCTCACCCATGTGCACAAACACAAATGACGGAGCCGGGTTCCTCTCGGCGCTGCCCAGTGAAGGGCCAAGAGGCAATGGGCACAAAGTGAAATAGAGGAAATTCATTTAAGCCTAAGAAAACACTTTTTTTTTTTGATGGTGAGGGTGGGCAAACACTGTGGCAGGTTGCTGTGGAGACTCCATCCTTGCAGTCAAAAGCCCAACTAGACATGTTCTTGAGCAACCTGCCCCATCTCCAGCAGTGGTTGGGTTGGACGGGCTGCAGAGGCACCTCCAACCTCAGCCCCTCTGGGGCTCTGTAAAAAGATTTCCAGGGAATTCACTGGGATGGCTACTCCACCTAGAATACTTCTTCTAGTTGTTTAGACAGCTGCATATATGCACCCCAAAAATGTTTAGTAAATATATCAAGAATAATGAGAATAAGAGGAGTTATTACCCTAGTAAAAGGAACTGAATTAGCACTTAAATTGCATATGCACAGACACAAACTCTGCATTTTAATTGTGCTGGGAAACCAATTATTATTCATGCCCTTTTTAGGAGACGAGTTAAGATGAGTGGGTGAATTAAACTGAAAATTAGCCACAGACAAAGCACTTATTTTCTAACGCTCCTGTTAGGTCTAACAAATAGGAAGCTGAAGCTTATTGTAAAGGTGACGTAGCTCATAAATCCTGGAAGATGCCACGCAATAATTATGACTAACATACCCGCATGGCCATATGTAAAGGACATTAATACTTGGCCTACGAGCCTAATATGCCAAAAGGCACAATCTTACCTAATGGAACAATGCGAAACAACATTTGAATGAATTACTGAAAAAAAAAAAAAGTATGTCAAGATTTAACCAAATTTTTATGCTAATTGGGTGTAACTATTAACATAGATGAGCGGAATATTAAATCAGGAAATGTTCAAAACGGTTTAAAAATGCATGAAAATCCTTCTCCATTACCAGTTAACAGTGCAGAAGAATCTTAAGTGCCAAATTACAACTGATGGTGGCAAGTGATTCCTAAATAGAAACGCCGGTGGAGCTGTGCCATCAGGGTCTGCACTTGCTGAAGAACTGCCAGAAAAATCTCACCCAACGAGAATGAACGGCAACATTTCCTTCTACCGCTGTAATCAAATCCGAGCGCTGGGGGATCATTCTTCTTGTCTTGGCATGAAAAAGCCGAAGTGAGAAAAGAGAAAGAACGCCCCCCCCAAAAATGGTTGAAATGTCATAAAAATGATGAATTTTACCAAAGTATTGAACCGCTCACTTTGCAAGGCAGGCATCAAGCATTTTTGGAAACAGAAAAATACTATTGCCTATTTTTCAGATCAAATTCATCGCAGAAGGTGAAAAAAAAAAAAGAGTTTTGCAAAATAACCGCGACTTTGCGCAACCCCCGAGAAAACGATGTTTAAAACTTTGCAAGAGGATCCTGAAATTAAAGGAGGAGGATCCTGAAATTAAAGACTTCATCAGCAATTAAAGTGCCTGGAAACCACGCGAGGGGATTGCTACAGGTGCTCCTGTGCAGATGCTTTTCCATGTAGCAGAGGGATACGAGATGGTTTATGGAGAATCGGCTTTAGCAGAAACCTTTCATTCTGCTACTTTAGTTGAGGGGAAAATGTATTTATAGCCTCTTGGACTCAATTAAATAGCAAGAATTGTTCTTTTTCCTTTGCCATTGTTCTCTCCCTCCAAGCAAAGACAGAGCATAGTGGAATATTTCAGTCTAAATGGTCTCTCCTGATTTAGAGACATCACTTTCTGCCAAGAAGAAATCATCACGAGAACTAGAAAGATTCAGTCTGGGCTGAAACACTCTAAGAATGAGTTTGTTATGCAGGAGATCAAAAGATTCTATTTTCACCTATTAGAATCTTACCAAAATTCAAGCATCTGGCCAGAAACCTCTATTCTATTTTAGATTCTTAGTCTGCAAAAAGAAGAAGAAAAATTAGTCCAAATAATTTAATTAATCTAGAGGACAAAGTTAAGGAACCAGACATTGTTTTTCCCGTGGTAAAAGACAGTTTTGGCAAATACTTCCTTAAACAGCTTTGGCTTGATACCATCTCAATCACATAGGGCAGGGAATGTCTCCATGAAGGATGGCCCTCACTTCAAGAAGGACATTGAGGTCCTGGAACATGTCCAGAGAGGGGCAATAAAGCTGGGGAAGGGTCTAGAGCACAAGGCTTGTGAGGCACAGCTGAGGGACCTGGGGGTGTTGAGCCTGGAGAAAAGGAGGCTCAGGGGAGACCTTCTTGCTCTCGACAACTCCCTGAAAGGAGGTTGGAGCCAGGAGGGGTTGGGTCTTCTCCCAAGGAACAAGGGACAGGGCAAGAGGAAACAGCATCAAGTTGTGCCAGGGGAGGTTTAAGGTTGGACTGGAGCAATTTCTTCCCCAAAAGGTTGCGAAGGGCTGTCCCAGGCTGCCCAGGGCAGTGGTGGAGTCCCCATCCCTGGAGGGGTTTCCAAGCTGTGGAGATGTGGTGCTGAGGGTCATGGTTTAGTGGTGACCTGGCAGTCCTGCCAAGTCAATGATCTTAAAGGTGTCTTCCAACCAAAATTATTCTGTGATTCTAACTGAAAACCAGGCTTGGATACCCAGGTTAGCTTTGGTGCCTCTCTGGGAATTGGTCACAAGTGGTTTGCAAGTACTGGGCAGCCTTTGTAAAGCACACGTAGCATGGGACAGCTGATGTACCTTGACAGGCTCCAGTGTGCCGGGGATGTAAAGCCAGAAATTACTGCATTAAAGAAAACAATTGAGGAAACATGTCAAGAACAAACTTACAGGCAAAGCAGAATCTTCCTTTTTGAACCTCTGGTTTTTTGGCCGTTCTTGGATTTTTGGAAGGACCGTAATGGATTCTGAGAAAGAGACCTCATAGGAGAGCTCTTCTGTTACGGATGGGCTGCCTTTATCTAGTCCGCAATCTAGACAGCTATTAGCTGAAAATAAAGGAAATTAGATGTGAATGCTGAATGTATGTTTGCATTTAGTACACAGACATTAAAAACTTGAACCTAGATGACAAAAATCTCGAGAAAGTAATAAAGGAAGTGCTTCAAAGAGGAATTTCAGTGCAAACCACAGCATGTTCCTGTTTTGTCTGGAGGAAATAACCCCTCAGAAATAAAATCCCTATTTTCATTTTAGATTATTTAACTTGTTGCTTTTCGTGAGAAAGTTAGTCAAGCTGGAACTTCCTGTTTATCAGGAATTATCAAGTTTTTTGTACTCTGTCCTTGTCTACCCAGGCCCGCAAGCTGTGGTGGCACTTGTCTAATGAACAATTAAAACCAGAAGTTCTGACAGAAAAATGCTGTTAACACAGTTTCTCAGGTCACTGTTGACTCATTTACACTCACTGTGCGTATATTTTTTGTGCTCACATATTTCTCACAGTTGCTAGTTTAGGTGTGTAGCACCCAAACAGGATGAAATGCACAGTCTTCCAGTTCAAAAAACACTCTCTCTACTGGAATTTCTGGTAGATATTGTGAAATGACTGATTGCTCTACTCTAAAACTCAGTTGCCTCCTGAAAATAGTGGATGCCAGAAGAAAAAATTTTGATATCAGTGCGATCAAGTACAGGAAGACCCTATTGTCATGGAGTCCAAAGTGTGATACCACAAGTGTTGTCAACTTTCATGACTGATCTCTCACATCTCAGGAAAATTTTTAGGTTTCCCTTAAGGGCCAGCTCCCAGACTGACGCAATTGGAACAGAATTTTAATTCTCGTTGGGCGCGAAGTAGAATTTCAGCCCCCAGGACTGCAGAGAAGGGTTGACTAACGTGACCCCAGTGTGTGCTTAAAAGCCATGGCTGACAGAAAGTGGATTAGAAAGCATTGCATGTTTCATAAACATGTGCACGCCCCATGACTTTTGAATCGTGTTTAAAGATACAGGGACTTCAACATTTGTTGCAAAGCTAAGTGTGCTATTAAGTGGCTTCCGAGATGTGGCTTTAGATGGTACCTAATGGCCAAGCCTGTTTTTCATCTCTTCTTCTGGGCTGACAGAGTGTCCGTGGTACCTCTGGCTATTGGGTTCCCCATCTCAGTAGAACTGCTTGCTGAGCTGAGGTATCAGCAGAGCAGCTTTTGCAACCAAGGAAAATGTCTTGGCACAATATTCAGAGGTAAAGATCTGAGGCAATAGTTTAGAAACCTGGATATTAATATCCCTTTAGTTAAGCCCCGAACAATGGTGGCGGGAAGAGCTTTCAGAATAAAAGATGGCCATGCCCGTGGAAGGCTGCTGCCAGCAATCCAGATGCTGAGAAGAGCAGAGCCATCACTTTCATTAGCACTTGCCAGTCACTGTCGGGGCATGCCCCAAATAACACCATTAGCAGATCACAATGATAGGGCAGGACCAGAAAAAAATGATAAATTTCTAACCCTACGGTTTCTGCAGTACTGGAGAAGAAATGTGAAGGGAATACACATTTTTCTTGTCATGATTTGCAGCAAGGAAATGCACTGCTGACATATTCTGGGCAAATTCTGCCCCGTGTTGTTTAGAGCTCATTTTTACATTCCCAGCCTTGGGATCAGGATTTTTTTAGGTGCTGATGCCTCAAGGGCAGCAGGTCTGGGTCTGTGCAACACCGGTCTGGAAGGGGAAACTTTGGCTCCTGCATGACAATAAGCTGGCAATGATTTTAAGGCAATATATGCAGCATGAAAGAGGGGCCTAACTTCTGAACCACGCAAGGATTTCTCTGTCTATCGTTTTCCTAGGAGGAAGCGAACGCTGGTTACACGTTGGCATACTCACAGCTAACTGATTTCCAAACTGGCTTCTGCCCAGGGAGCTGGATACCATTAGAAGGAACTGGTGACACTGGAACTGTCTCAAATGTGGGCTGATAGGCAAGGAAAAATGATCAGACTGCAGCGAAGGTAAAAGCCTACGGACAGAAACTGCTACAGGTCAAGCATCAGCGTCTCATTCTCAGCTCACACTCTTTCGCCAAGTTTAAACAACTTTTGCCCGAGTACATTTTTCATAGCCAAGCCTGAGAACTCACCTTCCCCAGGCTGCACGGATCTAGATCGTGCCAAGGTCAGAAATATTGCAGCTCGCTGTAGCTGATGAATCCCGTCCTACATAGTGACTGAAATTAGCTAAATAAATGGCTGCACGCAATTGTACTAAGCGAAAGGTCCTCGTCAAATTGTAATCCATCCTGTGCTTTTAACCCTCTTGGCCACAAATGTTTTTTGAGGACTCCCTGACATGTCTTGAACATCATGTGAGAAATATTCCCTGTCGGGAATCGGGCTGTTCATCGCCTTTTGGGATTTGGGCACCAGCGAGTTATTAATGGTTGAATGTCCTCCCATAGGTTATACACTAACACTTTATCAGTGAACTGCAAAAACAGTTTTAGGGAAAAAAGATCTCTTCTATAAGTCACATTCATTTCTTTCCGCTCCAGAAATCATTCTGCACTGTGTGAAAAAGGGGGAAGTGTGTGCGTGGCACAGCAGAGAGGGGCTCAGAAGCTCAAGGGGTGAGTTTCAAGCACTGTCACCTCTCCTTGGCAGCCGAGTTTTGTGTGTGTTCTCAGAAGTTTTGGGACTCATCAAGACGAATCTAAGTGTGCACATGGGGCAGGAGCATCTCCTTTAAGGAAGAAATTTTTGCTGCTGAGGGTGGTGAGAGCCTGGCACAGGTTGCCCAGAGAGGTGGTGGCTGCCCCATCCCTGGCACCATTGCA